>CAHIKZ030002889.1:817500-842500 GCA_903632075.3 Acanthosepion pharaonis
ATGCCTCACCGGTCACTGCAACAGGCTTCGGGCCGAGGCAACGATATACCTGGGCCTGTTGAAGAGAGACGCGATGAAGAATAACATAAACCACCACTTGCCCTA
The DNA here is from genome assembly GCA_903632075.3 of Acanthosepion pharaonis. Lineage (NCBI taxonomy): Eukaryota > Metazoa > Mollusca > Cephalopoda > Sepiida > Sepiidae > Acanthosepion > Acanthosepion pharaonis. The sequence goes on from CAHIKZ030002889.1 coordinate 817,606, forward strand.
CCTTCCAGCCTACCTGCTTGTTTAGCTTTCTATCTGCCTTCCTATCTATCCACTACATACCTAAGTACGTAAACGAAAAATACTTCGGTTTCCTTTACATACACACACACACATATATATATATGTATATATATAAACATTTACATATATATATATATATATATATATATATATATATATATATATATATATATATATATATATATATATATATATTATATATAATTTTCTACCTGGTTGCTAAAGAAATCATACAGGAGGATAGAGAGACTTTGATGGGATTACCAGCTGGAAAATTGGTTGAAGGTATAATATGTGTTGACTATATAGAGTTATAAGCAGAGAGGGTATGTTATGAGTATACTGGACTAGACACAAAGATATATATATATATATATATATATATATATATATATATATATATATATATATAAAGGGAGAGATTCTCGCCTTGGGTTTTCTTTTATGACATTTTTTTCCCATTTTTTTTATATTCTTAATTCTTCTCAATATCATTATTATTATTATTATTTATTTATTTATTTGTTTATTTACCAATTTATTTAATTTTATTTTTTTTTTTTTATACCATCCCTTGCCATGCTTTTGCTTTACCCTTCAGAACTAATGAAAATGAATTTTATTGAGCCTATTTGGTTGGAAAAGATTTTCTAGATATTTCAGCAATGCTCATTAACACAACCTTCTTTATTTCAGATCTTAATGTTTTTCTTAATCGTTACTAGTGCTCCTACAACTACTGGAATAATGGTTGTATTTAAATCTCACATTTTTATTTCTATTTCCACATCATTATATTTGGAGGGTTATATAAATATTTTAACAACAATCAAGTCTAAAAGAAATTATTATTATTATTATTTCTGTGTTGAGGTTTTGTTGTTTTCTGTCACTATGTGAAGAGTAATGTATTACATCATCGACATATATATATATATATATATATTTATGTGTATCCATATATAATTTTATGCAAAAATGATCGCTATATAAATATTCTCGTTATTTTATATTTTTCTGCCAGTAAAAGAATAACATAAACAATTTTAGAGCCATGCAATTTTATATTCTCACTCATGATATAACATTTTTCAATATATATATATATATATATATATATATATATATATATATATATATATATATATATATATATATATATATATATATATATATATATATATATATATATATATATATATATATATATATATATATATATATATATATGTTATTTACTGGTTAGGTAGGTGTTTGCCTTTTGTTCTTTTCTGATTTATGAGTTTCTAAAAAAATTTTCTTACCTAAGGTTTTCTTGTTTTTGTTGTTTTTTAGGGCTTTTGGTATGAATTCTGTTGCTCGCATCAATATTTTTATATATATATATATATATATATATATATATATATATATATATATATATATATATATTGATTGGTCATTTCAGCTCATGTAACAGCATTTCCCTTACGAGGGGTGGTTAATTAATTTGAATCTTTTAAAACCTTTATTCTATAATCTACATTCAACATCATCACTTTATAAGACACCCAGGTGTTGAAACAAAATGGCTATTTTTGTAGTGATATTATAACATACTTATGTTATAATTTTTAAATAAACATTTATATATATGTGTGTGTATGTGTGTGTAGGCGCACGCACGCGTGTGTGTATTCATATATAATTGTATTTCTCTCCTCGTCCTTATCTATCTCAGTTTGTTTTTATATATTTATATTTGTCCTATTACACATATATATATATATATATATATATATAAATAAGTATGAATAAAGGAACCGACAACGCCGATCTGTTTAATTTTTATTGTATTTTACCAATTTTAGAAAAAAGTGTTCGGTATTGTGATCAAAATAAAAGGTTTGACTTAATTTTTCGGTACTTTTTAATCAAAGTTTGATTGATACTGTTTACCTAAATATATATATATATATATATATATATATATATATATATATATATATATATATAAACAGAGAGACAGGGGAGAGAATTAGTGCGTAGAAATCATCCATGCATAGTGTTTCGCATCTTAAGCGATCACCATATCGTCTGATGATCACGTAAGACGTAAAAACCATGAACACCGTTTCGATATTGACCACTCTTCTCTCAAAATTCTAGCAAATTTCAAACAATGATATATATATATATATATATATATGTGTGTGTGTGTGCGCGTGTGTGTGCGCGTGTGTGTTTATGTGTGTGTGTATGTGTGTGTGAACGACCACACACACACACATACACTCACACACATACACACATGCATATATATATATATATATATATATATATACAGACATAGAGTATGTATATAACATGCAGATGTATATATATATATATATATATATATATATATATATATATATATATATATATATATATATATATATATATATATATATGTTATATACAGAAACAAAGAAAAACTGCGAGGGGCGGGAATATGGTGTCAGATTCTAGAAATGGGAACGACAGCAATAATACGACTAATAGCCGCTGACAACGCGCCAAGTAGCAAACAAGTAACTGAACCAATTGGCAAACAACAAAAAGCAATGAGTAATTAAAATCTTTGTTTTTCGGTAACGATCGTAGCACAATGAAAAGCAATGGACTATGAAACAACAAAGTCAAATGTGATTTGACTAAAAGGAAAATAAATAGTATTTTAGCATGAATACGAAAAAAGAAACGCTCATGAGGCCTTAGTTAAGAAAAAAAAGATAGAAGTATATGCCGAGATACATGAAGGCAAACCTAAAAAGTTAGGAATGATCATACACTAAGAACTATGCAAACAACTTTGGAATCGTCTAACTAAACAAAGAGTATTTGTCTTTATTTCAGAAGCTGTCGTAAAAACACAAAAATGATGAGATACTCTGGCATTGTGAGAACCTGATCAACGTGGCAGCCCAAATAAAAAGATAGTTCTAAATGAGAAAAATAAATCCTTAAATATTATTATAGCATATAATAAATAAATCCTGATATATTATTATAGCATATGACATATTATAGCATGCCAGAGGACGAAATCTTATATAATGGGATATAATCAAACATATAAAATGCAATAGATATAGATTGATTGAAAAGAAAACTTTAACAGATGTATTAATGCTTCCAAAACAAAACTGCTTTAATTTAATCAGTATAGAGACACATTTCTGCCTGCCATCATCATCCAAGCGAGCAACTCTTTACGAATTCTTTGGCGAACGTTATCAACTGACACGAAGTGGAGTGATTATATTAAATTCAGTTGTAAGGTCTCCTGCTAAGAAAGTTGATTCACTGGGTTGACTGGTGCCGACGAGAATTGCATATTGCTATCACATCTGGTTTGCTGATCCTATTATATATCTCGAGATTCTTGACCAAGTTCAAAGAAGTGTCCGTAATATAATCGATCCTGATCTGGCATCTCGACTTCAGTCACTTTCTCGCTGAGGTAACGTGGCTTCTTTCTGCCTTTTCTACAAATATTTTCATGGCAATTGTTCTGATGAGCTTTCCGCTTTGGTGATGCAACTGCGTGAATTTAAGCGGGCTACTAAATTGGGTTAATTAGGTTTCACTGTTGAAAAAAGCCAAATGCAACCGTATCTTCTATTCTAACAGATTCTTTTCTGGCACTTCTCGTCTATAGATCTCTCTTCTCGCTTCCATGACACCTACAATCTCCAAAAATGCAACACCAATGGTCATCTTCTGTCTTCCTGATTATTGTACTTTTATTGATCTTTCTCCTCATTTCTCATTAAAGTCTTCCCATTTTCGTTCACTCACAATAACACCTTGCGTCCTTGTGGCATTATCGTCTTGTATGGGGTGAAATGATATATATATATATATATATATATATATATATATATATATATATATATGAAGAAATATAGTCTTAAGGTGTGCTATATTTATGGGATAAAGTGCTCAATATCAGAGATAAAGCGTGTAAATATAAAAGTGAACATAGAAGTCAACACTTAGAGGCGACAGATGCTAGATGCAATCATCAGGCCTGACGATTGCATATAGCATGAAACAGACTGTCGCCTCTAAGTGTTGACTTCTATGTTCACACACACACACAAGGTTGAAAGAATAACAAAGAAAAAAAGGGAGAAGAGAGGTGAGATAAACTAAGAAGAGACAAATTCAACCATGGCGTCGAATCATAGAATTCGAATTTTAATGTGAACTTGTGGGATTAGGTTAATGTTTCTAAGACAAAAACTTCCTTCACTGCAAATAGATAAATATTTATTGCTCTATTTTTGTATTGAGCCCTGTTTTAAATTAACGTCTTGAACGCTGAAATCTTCTCTTCGTTCTTTTACATTTTTATAAATCATATATATATATATATATATATATATATATATATATATATATATATATATGAAAAGTGTATATAAATATAAATAAATATATATATGTATAATTATTTATATATTATATGCGCAGTACTTATTACTTGTATACATGCATATGTCATATCCGAAACTGCCCACATATGTATGAGTCCCGACGGACGACCAAGTATATATATGTGTCTGCATATATCGATGTTTGCGTTAGTACGATGAATGACAAAACGACGAAATTTCCCCACCACTTCCACAATAACACCAATACACGCAATCTACATAAACCCAAATTTTTAAAACATTAATCAGTTTGTCTGACGATCGCTAAAGCGTGAAACCCAGGTCACAAACTCACATCTATCCAACCAAATATATATATATATATATATATATATATATATATATATATATATATATATATAAGCTTTCAAATAAAATTATTATAATGATAAAATATCTTTCGAAATTGATTGATTCGTTTTCTACGGCTTATCAACCCTTTGCAGAGTATATTTCTAGATTGTAATGTTTTTTGTACGATCAGCAAAGTTAAGCAACGTCGAATCTGTTCACTATCTAGATGGGTGAACTTCAACGAGGAAGGCACCGTAGTTTTTTCAAACTCAAGTATTTTCGATCTTTTCCAAAATCATCCGCATTGTCTTTGTAATTTGCAAAGATCATCTTCAGGTGTAAATTACAAAGACAAATACAAAGTTAAGCAATGTCGAGCCTGGTCACTACCTAGATGGGTAAACGCTTTGGAATACCAGGTGCTGTAAGCTTGCATGTATGGTTGCTTTAATGGATAATGGCTTGGAATTGTTAATCGGAGAACCGAGTTCCAACAACCATTGGGTTTATTATATTCTCTTACATTCTTGGGAATAGTATGAATCCACCTCTTATCTCCCCTCCCACCAACTTTGACTTAATTGGTAAGACTCGTATCACTAAACCATTATCTCCCCTCTAAAAAATATGTGCGTAAAAGGTTACTTTCATCATTATTATTATTATTACAAAATTAATTACTAAACGACATAACATCATGAGTTAAAACTCAGATTCATCCAGTCGCCATCTAGTGTCTTTGAGACAGATCCATGTTCTCCCCTTATTATGGGAACAACTGTAACCTTCCTTATTTTCATAGGAAATTAAATTATTTTTATTGTTGTTGTTCGTAATTAAATTAAAGTAAGGTTGCACCGTTATATTATTTTTTTTAGAAAATAAAAAGCTTGATTGAAACAAAATTGTAAATCGTAAATCCTTCTTCTCCGAACTGCAATTTATTTTCAAATAGCAAGAAGAAGAAGAAGAAGAAGAAGAAGAAGAAGAAGAAGAAGAACCAACATGAGGATAATCCAGCAAGCGACCTAGAAGGATATCCAGAAAGTATACATGAGTAGGAAGAGTCATAGACTGAAAATTATGCATGGCCAATCAAATTGGAGACGTTTCTGCGTCGGCAGACTGAAGAATAAAAGAAAACTAATACGAGAAACAGGACTACACCCGGGATATGGGAAACTGTGACATGTGAAGTTTGGAGCTGCTGACACTTTTGAAACAACACCAAAAATAAAGCAACTGGAGAATAGAATTAATTATTCTGACCAAAGCATTACTGGAATTTGTACAGATACTGAGGAAGGTGCTGGATAATTAAGAAGACTTCTTGTGACTAAATCTCTTGTAATAATCACATAACATTCAAATGATTAATAATAATAATAATAATAATAATAATAATAATGCAGGCACTATAATAAATAAAATATAATAAAATATTAAAGATAGCTAGAAAACAATAATTTAAAAAAATAGTAATAGCTAATGTTATTTAATTACATACACACGCATTCACCAACACAACACACACACACACACACACACACACACACACATATATATATATATATATATATATATATATATATATACATACATACATATATATTTCAAAAGAATAAAATACATTAATTCTTTTAAAATATATATATATATATATATATATATATATATATACATTGTGTAGTGATATTAATAAAATTATCTAACGATTAATCTCTAGTCACCACCTGAAGATTGCTTTGTGCATGAAACTCCTAGTCGTGCTATCGGTAAGGATATATATATATATATATATATATATATATATATATATATATATATATATATATATATATATATTGTTGCACCTTTTAATAGTATATGATATTTCTTATATTTCAATCACAGAAGTTCACTTAATGTTTAGAGGCAAATTTCGTTTCGTAGCAATTGTCGCTTTCCAGGCTAGTGGACATTAATCTCATTATTAAAAATATATAGGTATATTTACTGAAACACCTGTTGTTTTTTATCATCCTTTCCAGTCCCTATTCTGCAATTCATTTATACAAACTTGTTCGGCTCCTTACTTTCTATTTCCTTTTGACTCTCTTGCATTTGCCGAGCGTCAAATTCTCCAAAATCAACCAAAGCAATATCCCTTTGTAAAAGAGATTCCCACGTTGTTACGTAACGTAAACAGGTCAAACAAGGTCAATTATCATATTTCCTCCTTATATTAATTTCTTACTACTTTCTCTTCTCTTCATATCACACACCTCATTGTTATTTTATTGTCTGCAGACCTCTACCTTGAGGTACTCTTGAGCTTTGTATTAGGTGAAATTTAGCATATAAAAGTTCGTATATAAAGTTTAATTTAATCTAGCGCAATATAAACCACTCCTGAGAATCAAACTATTAGATATCGATTACTGGCTTCATAGAGGTGTATGCTCATCATGGTAGGTGTTCCATAAAACGTTCCGTAACGAAGACGAAACTGTGTTTTGTTATGCTATGGTTAAGAATTCGTTTTCATCCGCTGTACACAATTTTATAATTAAAAGCGAAATGAAAAAAGAGCCCTAAAAAGAACTTTATTTCTATTGACACATATTCGACCAGGCTCGACGTTGCTTATCTTCAGTCATCGGACATGAACCGGTGTTTTAATGTGCTATGGCTTTAAGCTCCACCCACCCTGCTATTGGTTAAATAGCCGAGGGCTCTCTAACACTGGGTGGCATGCAGCCTAGACGAAGGACAAATTTGAATTCAAACTTGTCTTCAGAAAGAAACGGTTAAAGATCCATTATATTTTCCAAGAATTTTCTTTTATATTATCCCCACTCCCAAGTAAGTCGATACAACCAATAAGACGCAAGACAATACAGTGACGGAAACTGAGAAAGCTTTACTGGTGAGAAAGTCCAATAAAAAAAAACAATTCAAACGGATGAGGATTGGCGTTGCATTTTTTTTTTTTTTTAAGCATTTCACCCCGAGCAAGGCGGGAGTGCCACTAGCACGCGAGGGGTTACAGAGGACTGGGAGCAAGATTAAAGAGGCGTGATAGAGTAAAGGAGAAAGTGAATGACGGGGAATGAGATCTAGGCATCAGAAGAGTAAGCGAGTAAGAGGAAAGGAGTTCCACAGACGAGAAGTGCGAGACATGAAGCTATTGGAGTAGAAGAGACGGCTATATTTAACCATTTCAACGGTGAGAGGGTGGGACTGAGATGCCAACCTAGTAGCACGTTTAAAGTTTGGGAACTAGCGAAAGTAACTCGTCGGATCAGTTACCATGAAAGTATTTGTGGAAAAGACAGAGGTAAGCGACTGTAAACGAGATGCCAGATCAGGGCCAATCACAATGCATATCCGTCACTGTATATTCTAGTCGACAGGAAAGCAAGAAGCTGGAAGAGAGTTCCATAGGCTAGAAGGGCAAGAGAAGACAATATCAGAATAGAACCTACGGTTGCATTTAGCAATTTCAGCGGCAAAATGATGTGACCGTGCTGTCAATCTATTACTACGCCTTATTTCATGAAGACGAAGTACCAAAAAACGAAAGCTCCTTGAAACAGTTGCCACGAAAGTATTAGAAAAAAAAATCGCAAGGAAACTACTTTACGGTGGTGTGAGAGTGACTGAAGCCGAAATACCAGGTCGGTATCGATAATATTACAGATTCTATATTTGAGCCTACGTTGTTCCTAATTTTCATCAATGACCTTCCTGATGTAATCAGTTCTCAACTCGGTATCTATACTGATGACCCAACTATTTACTCCTATCTTAATAGTACGTCTGATCGGTTTGATAAGGTCAAATTGGTAGCTAATCTCAAAAATGACCTACAATCTGTTGTTAAATGGGGCAAGAAATGTCTTGTTAATTTTTACATATTTACCTGCTTGTTTCTCTCTATTTCTCTCTATGCTACCCATTCCTCTCTTTATATATATATATATATATATATATATATATATATATATATATATATATATATAAAGAAATATAGTCTTAAGATTGTGCTATATTTATGGGATAAAGTGCTCAATATCAGAGATAGAGCGTGTGTAAATATAAAGTGAACATAGAAGTCAACACTTAGAGGCGACAGTCTGTTTCATGCTAGATGAAATCGTCAGGCCTGACGATTGCATATAGCATGAAACAGGCTGTCGCCTCTAAGTGTTGACTTCTATGTTCACTTTTATATATATATATATATATATATATATATGACAGTATTTGGCATATTGTTCTTCTTCACAATTTGAAAGGTTGTGGTGTTTTAGACGAATTCTTTAACTGCTTCAGTGTTATCAAATCGCAAAAATGAAAGTTATCTTGAATGGCCACTCTCAATAATCCCATTCTGCTTTATTGCCTTGTTTGGGGGTTAAATGATTAAGAAATAAAAAAGATTCTACTTCAGATTTTGTCCGGAATCTCAAGATTTCAAGTCATGGCAATTCAGAGACATAATCGCCTGCGTTCGAAATGAACTTAACAGAAAAGAAGAGAAAATAAATTCTGGATTTGCGGTGATATTTGCCACCATCGAGATTTTCAGAATATGAAGCCTAGTAAGAAATTTGTTTAAAGCTCAGTTTTTGCCGATGTTCCCGTTTTCTCCACGAGTACAAATATTGAGTAAAAAAATAATTTATATCTGCCAATATGTTTTACATCTTGTCCAATTAAACTGGGTATAACTAATTTGATATTTCGCTTTAAAAATCAAATTTTCAAAGATTATATGTTTTGTCAATCATTTCTAATGTCGTCCTTTGTAATCTTTAAAAATAAGCCATGATTTTAGCTTGTTTTATAATAAAATTGCTTCGTTATTCAAATAAATCCATTTTCTGCTCTGAACGTGGTAACGACCTTAGCATCTAAATCACAGTTAGGAAGTAACAGTGATTAACCAACCTATAACGTGAACTGAGCAGTGATGAACATTTTGAATAGTATATTTTGAAAATCTAACAAATATAGATTATAACATGCTGTAAATGAATTAAAGGACTACAAATATTGTTAAAAGCTACCCAATTGCTTTAAATAATTTTAAAATTTACGAAAATGTCATTTTACGGCGTAGCAAAGTAACGACTAAGAAGCACAGGGTAGGAAAGGAAAGCGATCTGGCCCGGGCAACGCCGAATATGATTGTCATTAGAAAAATGAAAACAGAAATTCCACTAATAAGGAAGCTCGTCTTAAAAGTAATTTATCTGACACAGGACAAGAGATTTTGAAAAATAAATAAATAAATAAACTCTAAAAAGGAAGTTGTTTTACGAAATCAATAACCCTTGCAAAGTTTACTTTTATAGAAAGGATGGTCACTCGTCTACACAGAGTTATAATAAACAGATGATCAGATCACTTACTACCTGAATTAACGACAGCAGAGTAGGCTATAGTCTGTATCTACTTGTTGTAAATATTTGAAGTCAACAAAACTTCTGGCCCTGAAGAAGTGAAGAAAACGAAAGGGTCACCACCATAAAAAAAAAGAAAACACAATTTCAGTTAATATAATAAAAAGGAATAACTACACGGAGAAAGCAAGCAAGAATCAGCAAAGTCTCGGTATGCGTTCGACGTTTATATATGTTATGGGGTTTATGTAAATAGTTATTTTTTATGTACACTGACTCGTAGTTATAAAGGAAGCAACGAAGACAAGGGAGGTTAGAAAGCGGGTTTTAAAAGAAGAATAAAAGCCAAGTAAATAAGAAAAAAAGATGAAAGTAAAAAGAATAGACTGGTGTATCAAAAATATTTTTACAAATTTTGCGGGCGGGTTCCTCACACGGAAATATATATGCAGGATGCGATGGGTAAATTTTTCAATTTCGCGCATGCGCGTGTTTTTTTGTTTTTTTATTTATTTAGTCGACGGTACAGTATAGTAGGGTCAGTTGGGAACCGTCTGTACGAAAAAGAGCACCATGACGCAATTCACTACCCGGAAAATTTGGAAACGGCATGCTGTACTGCTTACTCGTCGCGCCAGAGACTCCAATACGGACATTGTTCGGGTGTCAATCTGAGGACAGTGCAGAGCATTCGGAAAGAGTTGGATGAGTCTAATGAGAATTGCTAAGGTGTTTGAAGTGATCACTAGTGATGACAACATTATGCCTCCATTCGTCTTCCGACGGGGCCCCAGACTCTACACGGAGGCTTAAATCAAGTGCCTTGAGGAGGTAGAGCTGCTCTGAGTGAAGATGATGATTGCTGGAAGACCTTATGTCTAGCAACCAAGAGAACCCGGTCATGTCTGTCAGATCATTTCTGCGAGCATATCACCCCTTACATCTGGCCACCTAACTCCACAGACTGCAACCCCCTTGATTATTATGTGTGGAGCGATGTTAAGCGAGAGACCAATAAAACTCCTTGTAACTCCAAAGAGCTGAAAGCAAGGATTATGCCAGAATTCGCCAACTTAAAAAAGAAGACCGCCCATAAGAGTTACAGGAGATTCCAAAGTAATATGGAGGCCATAGTTGAAATCAATGGCGATTTTATTGAATAAATTTACTTTTTATTATTTCAAGATAGTTTTTATTATTTCAAGATAGTTTTGTGTAATTTTGGTTAATATATTTGTTATTTTCATTTTGCGTCATTCAGAGGACAATTTATACATCGCACCCTGTTAACATATATATATATATATATATATATATATATATATATATATATATATGTGTGTGTGTGTGTGTGTGTGTGTGTGTGTGTGTGCGTGTGTGACTTGAATTTAAAACAAAAACTAAAATTTCAAAAAGTGAAGACAAAAACCAGGGAGATTGTATATAAAGCATCTATGAATGCCATGTTTGTAAACAAGTAAATATATCTATACGTTTTTATAGTGATTTTCTAAGCCCGGCTTAGATGTGGCACAGGGCCGAAAGTAGGGGGCACCCAGCGAGGATCGAACTCACTACCCAGTCGTAATTGATTTAGTAAGACAAGCTTTCCAACCATTACGCCACGTCTAGATGCCCGCGTTTTATATATATTATATGCAAGCGGCAAGTGCTTGATTCCACTTTACAAAAAATCCAGCCTTGTTCAGCCGGTAAATACACCACAGACATACGTATCACATAGAACGAGACATTTTTTGTAGGGGTCGACTGAGCACAATCAAATTGCTGGCCCCGGAATTTCCGATCTCAGACTACAATGGACTGTTTTTTTCTTTTACTCTTTCTTTATTTTTTATTACATTGCAAAGAAAGTAATATAGTTGGGTTTTTCTATTCATCTGTTTATTTGGCCAAGAAGGGTAATTGACATAAATTTACACATAGATGCTTCCTCGGTAGATTTTATAGTTACTTATAACCAACTGGCGCTAATGTTGGTATTTGAGTTGGTTTTTTTTTGTTTTTTTTAAAAAAAGATCAGAAATTCGAATACTGATTTGCAAGTCACTTGCAGGGTAATCTTCTCTCACTTATTTGGCTTTTAGTTACAGTAACCTCAATGGATACTCAGGTGTCGTAAACGGCTATCGGTTCGTAAAGAACAATCGGCGGACCGGGTTCAAGTTCTGTACTAGTCGTTTTCGTTCGCTTGGAAAAGGCATGAATCCATCTCTTCTTCAAACTACCTAAGAGTTAAATAACAGACTACACTAGGCTCTCTCATCTTGAGTGGCAACCAGTCTAGGAGATGAAAGAACATGTTATTTAAAACATAAATTTAGAGGATATCGAAAACCAGGATTTCAAACAATTCATTTCAAGGCAGATAACTCTGCTAAAAATTGACGCTACATATACTTCTTGTGCCCTAATTCTGTCTCATTTTGATTTGTGTCATACAAAGTAACTTTGGTAAATATAGGATTTTTACGCTTATTTTCAAAGCACCACTACTGACCTTATTTTATTTTATAACAATGTAATGAATCATCAGGAGTTCCAAGCTGAGATCTAAATGCAAAGGTCGTTACCACGTTCAGGGTAAAACAAGACTTTATTTGAATAACTCAGTAATTTAACTTTCAATACATCATTTCTGTTGACATCCTAACCTTCTCCTCATTTCTATTTGATCATAATTATTTTTTTTAAAGTAAACAAATCGAATTATGAAGCGATTAAATAAAGTCGGATACTTCGTAGCCCGTGGCCGAGGGTTTAGATCTACGTTCGAATCTCACCATGGTTAGTTTATCATGAAGATAATTATATCGGCCTGAGGAGACGATTCCAGCGAGTGGTACCGTTGGGAAGCGTTTGAAAACCATACAACGGGTTGATTGTAAGCGAAATTAAGTAGGAAAAAACTGTTTGAAAGTAATTGATTGTTGTGCTAACACGAAGTCTCAAATCATTGCGACTGAGGGCTTGAACACACTGACCTTGTTCAACTATTGATCACGCTAGATTGTGTGCTATTTCCTAAAAACTCGATATCCTCTGAATTTATGTTTTAAATGACATGTTCTTTCAGACCATAAGGGATTATACCTTTCCACAGATTCCTTTAATTTATTAACTAGGAATTGTCATTCACACCCTGGGAATGATACCGGAGTTGTTTTCACGTTGGCATAGATGTTTGGAATTCAATTTTTTTCATCTCCTAGACTGGTTGCCACTCAAGATGAGAGGGCCTAATATAGTCTGTTATTTAACTCTTAGGTAGTTTGACGAAGAGATAGATTCAAGCCTTTTCCAAGCGAACGAAAAAGACTAGTACAGAACTTGAACCCGGTCCGCCGATTGTTCTTTACGAACCGATAACCGTTTACGACATATGAGCATTTTGGCCAATTAAACAGATGACAAAGAAAATGGTATAGGTTGACTATGCGTGTGTTGAAGAAATACAAATGTGCATGAGCAGACGTCTGTCGTAAGGTTTAATTTACCACACTAACACACTCATAAACGATCAATTGTTATTATTATTACTGACAGCAACACGGCGTATAAAATATGGAATCGCTGGTGTTACACGCGTTACTTTGAATGGGTTCGTTTTTTAATTTTTTTCGGTTGTGAGTAATCAAGATAACCAAGGACAACCCTGGTACCTATTCGAAGATCCTACAACATATTGGTGACAAGGAATCTCCGATACAACATTAATAAATGAATTGGTGTCATGGATATGCGTCAGATTAAGTTACAAAGTTTCTCTTATTGCACGTAATGTTGTTCTTTCTTTAATTTTAGTATTTTTTTTAATACCTAGTAAAAAACATTCTCACAGGCCAGTTATCATTTTAGTAATTTCATTTCGCATGGGTTATCCCACTATTGTAGGCGTCCACCATGATTATATTAGCTTTGTATATATCTACATAACGTGTGCCTATTCACACAGAAAGGACGTTACCTTCTAACAAAAATTATTTCGCTTTAACCTTGTTACAGTTCTACACCATCTTAATGTTGCGTTTTATCACAACACTTTAAATATGGAATTTCCAAATTGGACGATATTACACCCCCCCAGACAATGTGGAAAAAGAGGGGCGGTAAGATGGCGATGACCTGGGATTAGAACCAAATAATCTTTTTTTCATTTAATTTATTTTTTTAGAAAATCTACGTCACACTGAAAAAATATGTTTGCTTCACAAAGAATAAAATTAGCATAACAGATTTTTTTTTTAATTATTTCATCCCGAGCAAGATAATAAAGCCGCTAAGGCACAAAATGTTACTGAGTGTGAAATAATAAGAAAAGTTAAAATATCATTAAAGAGAGATATCGATTACGGCAGTAGATAACGATTGGATTTAAATTTTTGAAGATCAAAGTTGACTGGGAAGCAAGAAGCCGGAAGAGAGTTCCACATGCGAGAAGTGCGATAGAAGAAACTGTTAACATAGAACTTACGGTTCCATCTAGCCATTTAAACTGTAAAATGATGAGATCTTCCTACCAAATCTAGTACTGCACTTAAATTCATAAAGCATAGGTACCATCTTGGAAAATTTCTCAAAACAATTACCATTAAAGTGTTTATAGAAAAGAGGTAGGTAAGTTACGTTGGGGTCGTGAGAAATTGACTGAAGTCGAGATGCCAGGTCAGAACTAATAACATTACAGATTTTTCTTTGGAATCTCTAAATATACAGCAGCACCACCAAACCAAAAGTGGCAACCATATTCGAAGCTTGGAGGTATAGTAAACTTATAAATATGTATAATAGATTCTGGGGAGAAAAATTGTCTAGCACAACACAGGAAGCCAACTTTCTTAACAGCAGTCCTAGCAATTGAGTCACTATAATCTTTCCATTTTATGTCAGCAGAGAACGTTAGCTCGATAAGACGCAACAACCCACCCTATTGAAGGTTATCATCATCCATGCTGATGGAATTTAGAAAGAGTTGCTCTGATGATTAATAGAAAGCAGTTATGTTTTAAAATTAACGAGTTATTCCTTGCCCCATTTGACAGTCCCAGTTGTCACTTTTGAGATCAGCTGCCAATTTTACCTTATCGAACCGATCAGGCACGAATAAATGGTTTTAATTTATTTTGTTGTCCGAATTTAAAAGTTCATTGCTAGAGTTTTCATTTTGCTGGGGTTATCTGGACAGGGTGAGCCACACTGTCAGCCAGACATGTGCAAGGGTCATTGCTCTAGATTTATGGGCTACGTATGTTAGTTTGGCGACATCTTATCTAATATCATTTAAAAAAAAAAGCCGAAATGAGTTAGATCCTTAATCGTTTCGAATCTACAGTATACCTATTACCAAGAAAGAACATTCTTCAGATCGGCAAGAGAGTGGAGCTAGGTGTGCCTTGGGAGCCAAAGAGAGCGACAACATGAAAATGATTGAGAATCCCTGATTTAGATCGATACACGCTTCATTATTCCTATTGATTTTTTACTAGTTTTAATCGGTTGATGCACTCTTCATTATTATTATGCGGTCATTCGAGTAGTTAATTGTGGCTTCCACCGAAGGCTAAGTGGCTTCCACCGAAGGCTAAGTGGCTTCCACCGAAGGCTAAGTGGCTTCTCTCTATTCGGTTTTCAACCATTCCATTGTCTAAATGGCTGCAATTCTTCCCTGAATTTGAAATCTGGTTTTATTAATCAATTCACCCCAAGCAAGGTGATAATGCCGCTAAAACGGGGCTACGGGGAGTGAAAGAGTATGAGAAGACTTTAGAAGGAATCGGAAGCCAAATCCTTAACTGAAAACTAGGGATAAATATCTACTCCTGTTCAAAAGACTAGAGAGGAGTTTGAACCGGCAGATAGATAATCTATCTACTCCTATTAAATCACTCCAGCTTATTTTATAGGCTCTTTGGGAGCGCTCACAGTGCTCTGATAATTACTGGCACGACTATCTTTCTACTCTATTCTGCGGCAGTCCGTACAGAGAAATCTACAACATGACGTATTTTCGTTATCAGAACCAGCATAGATTGGTGATTCACTTGAATCCCAAAGTTTATGCCTTATTCTCTTGGGAAAGTTCTATTCTGCGCTTATGTCATTAGTCTGTATAGGTAAAATGTAATCTCTTGCACAGTTCTCAGTGGATCAACTTACCCACTCAGCCATGCCCATTCTTAAATTCTTTTCAAACCCACTTGTTACATTCATTAATTATATTGTTTATTGTTTCATCATTATTTTCACACAATATATATGTGTTTTGCTGTATTTTATTTATTTTGAACTTTATTTTTACTATTATTATTAAAATTCTTTTTTAACCTGCATTTGTTTTATAATCACATGCCGGGTCGTAACTAATGACCTAGGGCAATCGAAGGATGTAACTTTTTTTCCAATTAATTAAACACAAGACAGCTTTTTTTAATCGAATTTACCCCATGCAAGACATTAAAGCCACTAAGACACAAGGGGTAACCGTGTGTGAAAGAATTAGAAAACAGAAAATATGAATGAACGAGAACAATAAAAGAGTAATCAGGAAGACAGTAGATAATGATTGACATTGCATTTAAATTTTTGAATATGAAAGTTGGCCGGAAAGCATGGAGCTGGAAGAGAGTTCCACAAGCGAGAAGTACGAGAAAAGAAACTGTTAGTATAGAACGTACCGTTACCTCTAACCAATTCAACTGTGAATTGGCGAGACCTTATCGCCAATCGAGTAGTAAGCTTAAATTCATAAAGTTTAGGTCCCATAGCAAAGAGTTCATCAGACAATTACAAATATCAACAAGAATAAATAAGTAAATGGGCAAAGAGCTGCGTTTGTTGGAAGTTTTTTTTTTTAATTTCTTTAGAAATGGTGCACCAGCGATTTTGTTAATTTGCATTTGAGTTCCTTTCTTTATCAGACCCAGAGCTCCAACCACAACAGGAACAGTTTTAGTTTTTAAGCGCTACATTTTCTTTTCTATTTCCACCTCCAGATCTTTGTATTTTCTTCTTCTTCTTCTTCTTATTCTTATTATTATTATTATTATTATTATTATTATTTCTTTTTTCGCCTATTCTTCTACCTCATGGCATCTTTTGTCGATTTTTATGATTCTAAGTTGAATTTTCAGTGAAAAATCTTCAAACCAAATTTATTATTTTTAACTCATCCAGTTAAATTAAAGAACATGAAATGGAAAACAGAATCAGGATTTGAATTTATTCTGCGAAAGTAAAACAAAAAAATAATACAAAATTCCAAATGTACACCCTCCTCTTCCCAATCTATGACAGTAATAATAATTATAATTATTAATTGAACATACTTATACAAGTTTCCATTACAGTAGTAGATTTATAATATTTAAAATTACAGTTAACAGTGGTAATTACAGGGAAAATGAGTTAAATGTACTTTAGAACTATTCAAATTGCCTTGACAATGACTGTGGCACGACTATCATCATCGTGTTCTCTAACTTCCTCAATTCGCTGACAATCTTTTTATTCCCTTCTAGAGCTACTTTCCAACCCATCAGATCCGCAAACTGCCATGTTTATGTGCCATGCGTGAAACATGCTTAGGCGATCATGTATCTTTTGATTCATGACTGTTGAGGCAGATTTTTTCACGCAGTAGGTTGCCAGTTCTTTCTGTGATAGACCAGTTGCCATCCAACGCTATAGAACACGGCCTGTCCGGCTATTTTACGCATAGATGGGAGTGGAGAAGAAGAGGATTCATACTTCTCCCAAGAGTATTAGCATGTAAGTGAATGTAATGGATTCGACTGGAATTCGAATTCGGCTCTACCGATTCCTCAGTCCCAGCCGTTATCCATTACTCCACTGTGATTTCTTTTCTACTTCCAAATCCGCTCATCTGGCCTGGATTGGTCAATGCGTTTGAATCTCAAAATCACAGTGGATTTCATGTTTCATTCTCAAGGACAGATTCTAGTCATCACTGGTATATCAAAACATGGTTGCTTGCACAATTCCCAGGAGATCACCTTTCCCACCCAGTCACGCACAATGTTATTCTTTCTGGATAGACTCACTATATTTTCTAATCATCACACCGCAGCAGTTTTCAAAGTTTATTATGGGTTTAGTTTCCTTGTATAATAAAATATGTTTCCATGGCCCAACACCCCTTAAGCTTCGTAGCATACAGAAACACAGAAAAAGATGAGAGCTGATAGCTTATATCAAATGGGGACAGTCCTGACCAAAATATATTGCTGTGTCAATTTGCAATATTCGCTAATTAAGTGGTTCACTCTATCATCTTTGTCCTGGTAGTTTGCAGTTTTTCTTTTCCTGCGTTTTAGCTACATTGGTTTTTATGTATCAGGTCATCCCATAAGTTCTGTCCGAATTTTGAATAAAGAAAACAAGTGACCAAATGTTACATTTAATTACAGATTCAATCAACAATGTATTTTCCCTGATTATCTATGACTTCCTTCCATCTATTAACAAGCTTACTAATTCCATTACTGTAAAATTCTTTTGGCTTTGATTCGAAGAACTCACAAATGTCAGTTTAAACATCTTCCTGTGTTACAAAAGCTGTTTCTTCCAAATGATTCTGTAAGCTACAAAACAAATCGTAGTCTGAAGGAGCAAGATCGGGAGAATAAGGTGGATGAGGAATTTTCTCCCAACCAAGTTCTTCCATCTTTTGTGACGTGATTCTTGCTGTGTGGGGTCGCGCATTTTCCTGATGAAACATCACCTCTTTTCGATTCTCTAGAGCAGGTCTTTTTTTCCTCAAAGCTTGGTTCAAACTCTCTAATTGCTGACAGTATATTTGAGCATTAATTATTGCATTAGATGGTAAGAATTCAAAGTGGATTATTCCTTGGCGATCCCACCAGATTGAAAGAAGAAACTTTTGCCCATGAAGTTCCCTTCTCGGCTGTGGCTTGGGTCCTTCCCCTTTACCAAGCCACTGTCTACGACGCTTAACATTTCGATAAAAGATCCATTTTTCGTCGCCAGTCACAAGTCTATCTAAAAAAGGTGAAACAAGTTGGTGAGAATGGAGAGAAGAGCAGATGCCAACTCGGGATTTGAGGTTGTTTTCAGACAATTCATGAGGCACCGATTTTCCAAGTTTAGGAACCTTTCCAAGTTGTTGAAGATGACGATGAACAGTTGTATGGTTTGAACTGAGAACCACTGTCAATTCCTCAACTGATAAAGCAGGATTTTCTTCAAGGGCTGCTTCAAAAAGCTTTTCATCAAACTCAACTGGACGTCCGGTTCGATCTTCATCTTCAAGGGTGAAATCTCCACCTCTGAATTTTGCAAACCATCTTCTGCAAGTTCTTTTATTCACACATTGCTCTCCATAAACTGAGTGAATGTTTCTAGCCGCTTCGGCTTCTGAGTTTCCTTTCTTGAACTCATAAAGCATTATGTGCCTCAAATGATTCAAATGATTCAAATGCATTTAGCATCTAAACATAAAAATAATGTTCAGCTCCATTAGACATTATAAAATACTCTTTAAATTTCGTTCATTTTAAAAAAAGGTAAAATTCGGACAGAAATTATGGGATGACCTGATAGTTGGTACTTATGGCGTTGTATTGGCCGCTACTGAGAACGGCTCAGTTTTATATTGACCATCCATCCAAGGAACCATCTCCATAAAGCTTTCTTCTCTCACCATGTGTCATCTAGAGTTTATTCTTTATGTAGAGTTTTTCAGTTGTCTGTGTTTCTTGGGTTTCTTTCAGGGTAGTTTTTGGGAGTCTTTCTTTGTGTATTCTTCGAGTCCCTCAATCAAGAATCTGATTTAGGACAGATTCATCTGAATAAAGCAGGGTCGACCGTATCGCTGCAAAAGATACTACAAACCGACGATATAAACCAATGTGTATTTTAAATAAAAATCCGTTTTTCTGACGACGCTGTTTAACCGGTGCTGCATGTGAAAATAAAAAATTTTATTTTCCTCTACTTCCTTTTTAGAGTCCCTTTTTCTATACGGTATGTGTTGTGGTGTCCTCCCTCTAAAGAGTCTATACTGGACTCTTCCGCCTACTATAAGATTAGTAGGAGAGAAGGCCTTGGGAGAACAGTCGCACAGATTGTCCATCTGTCAAACTCTCTGCCTCGAGTAGAGAGAAACTCGGACGAGGTTTTGCCGAACGGCAAAGTTTCGTCCGGGGAGATAGGCAGTCTCTGAACCCGTTTATACGGGTTCAAAGGGAATATTTTTAGCCGAGCCTACGGGCTCGGAGAAACCCACGTTAAACTCGGTTTCGTGACACATACATTCCTTGTGGGGGGGACTGTTAAATATAACAGTCCCATAGATTGTTCAACTGTCCAACTCTCTGCAGAGGCAGAGAGGAACTCAGACGAAACCTTGCCGCAGAGCAAAGTTTCATCCGGGGAGGTAGACAGGTCCTGAACACGTTTAGGCGAGTTGAAAAGGAATATTTTTTTCCGAGCCTACGGGCTCGGAGTACCCACAATAAACCGGCCTTGTGCCACATACATTCCTCGTGGGGGACTGTTGAATATTAACAGTCGCATAGATTGTTCAAACTGTCGAACTCTCTGCCTCGGCCGAGAGGAACTCGGACGAGGTTTTGTCGAAGGGCAAAGTTTCGTCCGAGAGGTAGACAGTCTTTGAACCCGTTTATGCGGCTTCTAAGAGAATATTTTTGGCTGAGCCTAGGGGCTCGGAGAAGCCACGCTAAACTCAGCCTTGTGCCACATACATCCCTCGTGGGAAGGGGCAGTTAAATATTGACAATCGAATAGATCTGTTTCACCTCTTCTAGTCAAACGCTCTTCCTCCGGGCAGAGCGGATCCCCAGACGAGGCTATGTCGAAGGGCAGAGTTTCGTCTCGGGAAACAGCAACCCTACTTTTTGTCCGAAGCTACCAGCTCAGATTGCCCCAAAGTAAACTCGGCCTTGTCTCACATCCTAACTCGTGGGGAGGCTGGTAAATATCAACAGTTGAATAGATTGAATGCTGGGTCAACCGACATAGACTCACTAATCGTGTAATACTCTTCTATTGTACTTACTGTTTAATATACGATATATCTATAACACTTGTTTTGTTATTTCTTAAACCATTTAGTATGTTAGAAAAAAATTTGGCAAATATATAAAACAGTTTGGAAAATAAAACTTTTTATTTTGAAATGCAGCGTCATCAGAAAAAACGGATTTTTATTTAAAGTCCGCATTGGTGCATATTGTCAGTTTGCATCTTTTGTAGCGATACACGGTCGACACTGTTTTACTCAGATGAATTTGGATGCGGAACTGTACTGGTCCACGGCCTACATCCAACTCTCAGACATATCTCCAAGAAGTTGCGACGGCCACGCCCCGGTCAGTGGCATCGATATGCTGGATAAACCGTGCGAGGATAGTCGGAAGGGTTTCCCTACTCAATCGGTAAAGATGAACGCTTCTCCTCATCCCACCTGTGCCAAGAGGCTATCGGCTAGTCGCCAGCCTCGGTATAGGAGCTGCGCCACATGGCTTCCAATTTTTTTTAAAGAGGTTACCTAAAACTTAAAATCTACCGGTCATCAGATGACTATGAGCCAGTAAGGTAAGTTAGGTAAAAAAGATTTAAAACTTTAAGGAAACTTTATGCAGTAATGGCTTATTAACGTTATTATTATTATTATTACTGAATAATTTATAATTAAATTATTATTATTGATAAAGCCCTCCAGTAAGTCAGCTTGAACCTAAGTGCGATAGCAATTTAATTTTGAAAAAAATTCGGCACTGATTTTAATTAAATATTATTAATTATATTTATTGGCTTGAATATTCGAGAAATAAATGTAACCATAAAAACTGATTATATATATATATATATATATATATATATATATATATATATATATATATGACGGTTGCGTTTAAGCATGAAACAGACTGTCTCTGCTGTGTGTTGACCTCAATGTCCACTATCATATTTGCATACGGTCTATCTCTGATATAGAACGCTTCAACTCATATAACATTACATTAAACTATATTTTATCATGTATTTTATACATACAGACATATACATACACACACACACATACACACACACACACACACACACACATATATATATATATATATATATATATATATATATATATATATATATATATATATATGCACATTTCATTGAATACGACAGACACGGTGCTTTTTTGTTTGTTTTTTTTATACAGTTTCTCATGCGATCTAATAATTTTTTCCTATTCAGACGATAAATTTATATAAAAACTGTCCGAATTAAACATTCTAACTGTTAAATAAGAAATACTTTGTTGCATGTATGTTTTATAACATGTTTTCATTTTTCAAAACACGGTCAAGATATTGTGTCCATGTTCATAATTAATATTATTAAGTGTGGTTTTGTTTGTTTTTTTTGTTTTTTTTTTGTTTTATTAATAAGGCTCCTATTATATTTTCGCATTTAGATGAAGCTATTATATTTGTGTTGTCAACAAGTATGTTACGAATAGTGTCCGGTAGGTTTCCATGGATATTTAAATGAGATCTAATTGAGCTATGATCAGAAAGGTATAGAGTCAGTCTGCGTGTGAAACATGTTGTAGTGTGGCCTATATAATTATTTACGAATTTTGATTGATCAGGAATATAATTCTTTAATGGACATTTCAATTCCTAAATAATATTTGCCCTATTTAATTTTGTTCTAAGAGGTGAAATATTATATATTTTAAATATAAGGTTAGATGTTTTAAATTTTTTGTAATAAATAATTCATCTAATTTTTTTGCTATTGCCAACTTTTTTATAATGTTCTTAATTATGCTTTCATCCTGTTTCTAATTTTCGTTCATTTGGTTTTTATAAAAATTATTAATGTTATTGTTTGTTTCTATTCTCGCCGTTGCTATTAGCTACGTTAAACAGAAAACGCCTAATATGAAAATCCAACAATTGATTAGGAAATCCCTTATTAATCAGCGTTTGTTTTACATTGTCTAATTCTTTAAAGAAAAGCGTGCGAGAGGATGAATTCTCGTGAGAAATTTATAATAATACCTATTTTATATCTAAGAGGACATTCACTAGAGAAATTAAGATGGCAAGAGTCTTTACTAGTTGGTTTCTTATCAACAGAAGTTTTAAAAGTATTATTACTAAAATCGACGAGAACATCAAAGAAAGGAAGTTTATTTTTTTTCACTAAGTTCATCAGTAAAATTCAGGACGGAATTTTGTTGAAATGTAGCTTTCAGATTTTCTATTTCTTTCTTGTTTTCAGCTAAAATAAATATATCGTCTACATAACGAACATATATTTTAGGTTTAATAACTTTAGTAAAAGCCTATAACATAATAATTAGAGAAGCACGACCCGAGAGGGTTTCACATTTGTGTGTAAATAGTACCATTCTGGCTATAAAAAGGAAATCTAGTACTTCAAGCGAGCAATAGTTTTCTTAAAATATTGGGTTGGATTGATGGAGGCGGAATTAAATTATTTTTATACACCGAATTAATGATAATATCAATAGTTTCAGAAACAGGGACGCTAATAAATAAATTCTCTGCGTCAAGTGACGCAAGAATGCCCTGCTTTGTTTTAACGTTTGTGCTTTTAAGTATTTGGAGGAATTCATGGGTAGTTAGTAGGGAGATATGAGGTAATTATATCATTGAGAAGTTTTGATACTTCGTATATCCATGTTAGAATCTGAGCAAAGATAGGTCGTAATAGGTATTCCGGTTTGTGTATTTTAACATTACCGTATAAGTAGCCAGGTTTGTAATCTCCAATACTTTTGTTTATTTTTAGGGATCCTGCAACACTGTAACAGCATTGTTGGATGTTATGATTTTATTAACATATTTCCCTTAGAGATTCAGTGGTGTACTTATTCAATCTAGTAAATTATATATATATATATATATATATATATATATATATATATATATCAGTGACAGTTTTACACTTCAGTGCGAATTTTAGACAGTCAACAATATCTATATTAATAAATGCTCTATATTCAATACTGAGCGTTCTTCCATTTTATATATATATATATATATATATATATATATATATATATATATATATATATATATATATATATATATATATATATATATAAAGAGAGAGACATACATACATATATACATATTAAAAAGAAGAGTGAAACCGTCAACGTTTTTGGTTGTAATATGTAATCTGGATTTTTAAAATAAATATATTATATTATTTATTTTCCATAATTTTGCTACACGGGTTTCCGGTTTCCCGATATTTCCACATATTATTAAGATTAATTTTTCTTATGTTTTTACGATTTTTGTGTGTTATATTACAAAGAAGTAATCATGCAAAGAATTAATGGCGAAATCACTTCGCTAACAGATGTAATAAAGCATTAACTTACTAACCACTCTTTGAATGAAGCGTTCCTTATGTTTAAAAGTGTATGATGAGTCAGATGTTCCGTCGCTCCTAGTACTTTCGAAAATCAGCAACTTTTCACCATCAGGCGTTAATATTTTATTTTCGTTTCAGGTAACTTTCAAGACGAAAATAAATGTATCGCAAGTAGAAATATGTTTTTTAAGTGTGTGTTATTTATTAATGGTTACATAATTTTGGAACGTACAGTAACCGTTAAAAAAATGAATTAAACCGGGTAACAAAAAAAAGGGATGCAAGTTC
>CAHIKZ030002889.1:847500-927500 GCA_903632075.3 Acanthosepion pharaonis
ATATATATATATATATATATATATATATATATATATATATATATAATAACATGTATACATAAACACTATATTAACCTGAAAATCTTATTTAGATCTAATCCTAATATAAGTTTATTAAATATATATATATATATATATGTGTGTGTGTGTGTGTGTGTGTGTGTGTGTGTGTGTGTGTGTGTGTGTGTGTGTGTGTGTGTGTGTGTGTCTATCTATCTATCTATATGGAATAATATGATTTTTTCCACTTTGTCATTTATTTGCCTAACATTGTTCTTATATATAGAAATATATATATCATATTTTTCCAGAGCGATAAATAGATAGATACACACATACATACATACATACATACATACATACATACATATAAACGTACCTACACACATATGTGCATACTTGCGTGTAGGCATACATGCATATAAAATCAATACAGATAGGATAGATAGATAGATAGATAGATAGATAGATAGATAGATAGATAGATATGAAGAGACTGAGATAGATATGAAGAGACTGAGATAGATAGATACATATTTACATACACACATACATACATACATATACATACATTCGCACCTACATACATGCATGCATCCATACATATAGGCATACATACATATGAAAATCAACAAAGATGAACAGAATGAAGAAGATAGATAGATAGATAGATAGATAGATAGATAGATAGATAGATAGAAATTCCGTATATCAACGACTGCATAATTTCTAATGACTCCAAATATTGCTAGACATTGAAATTGTGTTTATCGGTTGTTGTTTTAATGTCCGCCAACACTAATTTAGTAAATCTGTACGAATATCTACTTCGATATATGCAAGTGTTGGCATTTATGTATATGCGTTAACATTATATATAATAGACTATAGGTGCACATCTATAAGAAAAATGTTAATATATATTTATATCAATATTTATGAGCACGTTTCAATTTCCTCACACAAACAGAAAAGAGAATGCAATGATTTTCTCAGATATTGCAAAGTGTTTCAGCTCGTCTTGTATTTGATAGATAGATAGATAGATAGATAGATAGATAGATAGATAGATAGATAATGAATGAACAGACGATAGATAGATAGATAGATAGATAGATAGATAGATAGATAGACAATGAACAGACGATAGATAATGAACAAACGATAGATAGATAGATAATGAACAGACGATAGATAGATAGATAGATAGATAGATAGATAGATAGATAGATAGATAGATAGATAAATAATGAACAGACGATAGATAGATAGATAGATAGATAGATAGATAGATAGATAGATAGATAGATAGATAGATCATGAGCAGACGATAGATAGATAGATAATGAACAGACGATAGATAGATAGATAGATAATGAACAGACGATAGATAGATAGATAGATAGATAGATAGATAGATAGATAGATAGATAGATAGATAGATAAAGCAGAATTCGACAGTCTAGAAAGTTGATACACATAAAGTCTAGTTTGAGTAATTCTCGCTTGGAAGCCATGAGTTAAAACATATATTTCGAAAGTGGCCTTTCCAATTTTAGTAACGAAATCTCTGAATGGTGGAACACAGCAGACAAATCGTCAAATAAATGATGGATTTCTTGACCATAGATTGACAATCTGACAACAAGTGTGTTTTTGTTGAAACAGTTCATTGAACAACTACTGGGAAACCCACATCTGCGTCATGACGACTTGATTGGACCAACGCCTGTAGTAGCATGCTATAAATATTTGTTGGCCGACTAATATTTAAGTATATTTGTTAGTGAACGATCAGTATTTACAAGAAAGAAAACACTTTTATTAAAAGGAGGTTTACTGAGGCTATAACGAACAGTATAAAAATAAACATTTGCGATAACATTGGAAACGTTAAATCGAGATTTTGCCAGTAAAGAAAGCTTCGAGATGACAAATATTTGAATTTCAAATAGACTGAACTGGAACGTACACAACAAAACGGGGCGTGTTATGTTATGCTTGCTTTTTGTTTTTGTTTCTTTTGTTGTTGCTGTAGGATAGAATATTCGTATATGTAAAATAAGGTAGCCGTTTTCATGTCCGACTGATTCTCGTGTTGTGGTGTGACAATGGATATAGATGTAAAGACCGTGAAATTTAAAAAAAAAACGTAAGAGAAAAAATCGCAGATACTCACTTGTGTTGCTCAATTGCCAGCCGAAAACACATGCCTATCGAGATAAATATAAATACATGTCTGCATATTTCTATATAGATGCATATATATATATATATATATATTTATATACATATACATTTAGATAGAGGGATATACACAGATATAAACTGTATTGGGAATGTGTCTTTCCTTTTTGAGGGATTGTCGTAGATGGTACGAGAAAGGACAAATCCTACGAATGGCGTTCTTGTAAAGGATCACTTCACAGCCGCAAATTACAAAGACAGACAGACAGACAAAGCGAAGGACCGAGTCGCTAAAAAAGACGTATATACTTATGTTTCTTTCACTTAACTCACTCGCTAACTTACTTACAATTTACTTACACGCACCTCCCTCCTCTCACATACAAATTCAAATTTTGCTATTTTCCGGGTATTTCTTTTTATTTCTTTTCACTCGAGTTTGAATTTTCGGCTTACATACATTATATATATATATATATATATATATATATATATATATATATATATATATATATATATATATATATATATATATATATATGTGTGTGTGTGTGTGTGTGTGGTATGTTATTTATATATAGATCTATCACGTTTTCGACTTGTTCTTATATCGATGACAATAGTAATTCATAATTACATACGTACAATTATATAGATATATATATATATATATATATATATATATATATATATATACAGAGAGAGAAGAGAGAGAGAGAAATAGATAGATAGAAAATTTCTAATATCGTTTAAGTCATACATATGAAAATGCCACTCAAAATATCGTTTAGTTTAAAAAAAGAACTGACCAGTCAAATGTAGTACGGACTTTAGCTGCTGCTGTTTGTGGGCAATAACTTTCATGATAGTGAGTGTAAAGCAAGTAAACAGTAATCTTACTCGTATTCTGGTTTCCTTGTATATATATATATATATATATATATATATATATATATATATATATATATATATATATATATATATATATATATATATATATATATATGTGTGTGTGTATGTATGTGTGTGTGTATATATATATATATATATATATATATATATATATATATATATATATTGTGTGTATGTGTGGTGCTTGTTGGGATAAAAAATTATGTTAATGGGTACACGGGTTTGAGTAAAATCCCTGGTTATTTGTTCTGACTTTTTTAAATTTTAAACACTGAAATTAATATTTGCCAATCTAGTTTATTTAGAATATGATTATAAAAACTTTGCCAGTGGTACGTATTGAACATGCAACCCCTTTTTTACCAGGCAGATTGAACAGGCCTTAGATAGATAGATAGATAGATAGATAGATAGATAGATTATATCCTCTATTAGATACATTTTCTTTTTGATATTTGCTCAATCTTTGTTGATCTTACTGTCTTTTCCTCTCAGGTTTGACGTTTTCTGTTAACTTTTTATTCGATTTTTAATTGTTTATTTGACAAATTTCTTTCCTCGCATTTTTCCGTATAATTTTATCGAATGTAAACCTGTATGTTTCTAAAACCGTACTAGTTTTTCTTCCTTTCTTTTTACATTTTTTCATTCTCGTTTTTCATCCATCTTCGTTCTCATTTTTCCTGAAGTTTTCTTTTATCCTCTTTCAAGCTTCTATTTTATCTTTCTCTTTCATTTTCCTCTTTCTTGCACTTTTCCTTTCTATTTTTATTCCCAATGTTGTTTTTTTTTAATATTCTTATTATTTCACTTTCAATCTTATATTTTCTTTCAGTTTCATTCTCCATTTCCCCCTACTCGCCCTCCATGTCCTTTTCTCTTTCATTCTGTTATTTCACATTCATTCTTACGTTTTTCGTTCATTTTACTTCTCTTTTGCTTCCATCTTTCTGTTTTTGCTTTCGTTTCTTCTTTTCTTTCATTTTTCGATTCTTTTGTCTCTCTCTGTATTTTTTTTTATAATTCTTTCCTCGAATTATTTCTTCCCTTATATTTTTGTGTTTTTTTTTCTTTTCTTCTGCTTTTTAAATTCCCCCTTCCTTTTTGTTGTTGTTGTTTATTGTACGTTTATTGTACGTTTTTACTTATTCTATTTATTTCTGGATACATATATAAAATTTAACCTTCATGTCTTCCACTCACTTTCTTTCTGTTTCCTTTGCAGACATGTCTTTCCATTGTTACCTCCCTTGAATACACCTTTCACTTCACTTCCTTTTTACATTTTCATTGTATAAAAAATGTGAAGAAAGAAAGAAAGAATGAAAGAAAGAAAATTTATTCTGACCAGTTTATGATAATATGGCCTCACCCAAACATATTGTGACCTACCTTACTATTCTGATAGCTATTGTCATTGTTATTTTCATTATGACGATTCATTTTTTTTATTATAGTTGTTGCTGAGGTATGCTACCCATGACACCACGACAGCCGTCTTCATCCTGTTAAAGAAACAGCAGACGAGAAAAGAGATGGCCAGATAGTGACCCGTGTACTGAGAGGTGTCAGAACAGGTACAATATTGAAGGGTTTAATGCTTAGATAGATTTCGTCTTTTGTGTACTCACTTCGGGAAGAGGTAAGTAAAGACTTCTACCCGCCTATATTTTGTGCTTTTTTATGTATGAGTGTTTGGGTAGGGAGGTGGAAAGAGGAGTGTTTATGGCGTTTTCTTTTCTCTTTTGCTCACATAATCTGATTTTCCATCTTCTGATTATTCTGCTCTCGACTATTACCTATCTCACCTTTCACCTTTTCCATTTTCTCCTCTACCCTTCACTCTCTGTTTCCCTCGTTCTTTCTTTCTTTCTTTCTTTCTTTCTTTCTTTCTTTCTTTCGTAAACTGACTTCACTATTTTCTAATCTTTGCATCTCTTTCTTCTTAATTTCTTTCTTTCTGTTTCTTTCTTTCTTTCTTTCTTTCTTTCTTTCTTTCGAGATCTGAAAAAATAAAAACAACTCTATTTTTTCCAATCGCAAATAAAACTGCATTATATATATATATATATATATATATATATATATATATATATATATATTCTTTTCTTTTCCAGAAAGTATAAAATAGTGTTGTTTTTTCTTTTCCAGAAAGTATAAATGTATTTATGTTTAATCCGACATTTTTGGCCTGAGAGACCCTTATCTTTATTCAGATTTCTCGAGGGCGCAGGTCAATAAACGTAATACACCCTGTTTGTAGAAATACACACACACACACACACACACATACACACACACATACACACACAGTGGGGGAAATAAATATTTGTACACTTGAAAAATTGTATTATTATAAATGTAAAAGCCTTAAATAAAACAAATCTCGGCATATTTTATGTATAAAGACACATACTATTAAAAAATAATAATAAACTTAATTAATTCTTATTCTAACAGAAATTAATGCATTTTTTTATTCTAACTGGTGAAAAAAGTATTCGTACAAATCAATTATTAGAATAAAATAATCAATTAATTATGAAAAAAGTATATAAGTATATTCTAGAATGTTCCAGTAATGTTATTAGTAACTATAGTTAACGCTATTAGCCATTATCAGAGCATTCTGCAATTTCTAGTCTTACGAGAAGGTTCTAATAATACCTAAAGGTAAAGAATTGACTATTTCACAAAAACAACACATTGTCTCTGGAAAGATGGGAACAGTTACAGAACGATTTCTAACAACCTGAATACTCCTTTTACTACAACTGCTTCGTTCATTGCAAGGTTTAAAACTCGTAACAGCATCGAAAACTAAAGACGAGCAGGTGCCCCGAGGAAGATTACTCTAAGATCAGCAAGGATATTAGGACGCCAGATCCAACAAAATCCACAGGTTACCCGAGAAGAGCTGCAGGAATATCTGCGTGCATTAGGGATTAAAGTAACCAAGCCTACAATAAGTAATGAACTACACAAAAACAGTCTGAAATCACGCATCCCAAGGAAGACTCCACTCCTCTTGAAACGACACAGAGATGCTAGGCTAAACTTCGTTAGAGAGCATAAGGATAAAGAATATTCGTTTTGGGAAAAGGTACTATGGACAGGTGAAACTAAAATAGAGTTGTTTGGTCATAATTATCAAAATCATGTGTGGAGGAAGGACAGTGAAGCCTACTTACCAAAGAACACGTTGCCAACTGTAAAGTTTGGTGGTGGCAATATCATGATCTGGGACTGTTTTTCTGCAAAAGGTGTTGGCAGAATATCAATAATAGATGGCAAGATGAATGCCGAAAGATACCATAAAATCCTTCAAGGCAATTTAATGCGTTCTGTTGAGAGACTTCGGTTACCTCCTGATTGGGTTTTCCAACTGGATAATGATCCTAAGCATACCGCTAGATCTACAAGGAAATGGTTAGCTGAAAGTAACGTTGATGTCTTGCAATGGCCAAGTCAGTCCCCAGACTTGAACCCAATCGAGAATTTATGGCGATATTTGAAAATTAAAATTGGGAAAAGAGCACCAACAAATATCAAGAATTTGAAGACAATATGCCAAGAAGAATGGGACAAAATACCACTCAATATATGCAAATCATTAGTTGAGACGTACAGGAATAGACTGGTAGCTGTTGAACTCAATAAAGGATATTCCACAAAGTATTAAATTAAGTTAATATGCTTTTTTTGTTTTGTACGAATACTTTTTTCATCAGTTAAAATGAAAAAAAAAATGCATTAATTTCTGTTAGAATAAGAATTAAGTTTATTACCATTTTTAATGAAATGTATCTTTACACATAAAATGTATCAATTTTTTTTTGGTTAAGGCTTTTACATTTATAAAAATACAATTTTTCATGTGTACGAATATTTATTTCCCCCTATTGTATATACACACTCATATACACACACACACATATATATATATATATATATATATATATATATATATATATATATATATATATAATATAATATAATATAATATAATATAATATAATTTGGAACACTGTGATATATAAAATATTTATATCTATTTATAAATAAAACTTTTCTAAATCCAGGTGGCTAAATTATCGCCATATTTTTTTTTATTTCGAGCATGCGCATTGTTTGCTTTTGTCAAATGAACAGTATAGTGGTGTCAGTTGAAGACCGTCTGTGAGAAAAAGAGCGCCATGGCGCAATTCCCCCCGCTAAAAATTTGGAAACGGCATGCTGTACTGCTTCGCACAGAGTGGTTTGGTGTCAATCTGAGGACAGTGAAAAGGATTCGGAAAGAGTTGGATGAGTCTGATGGTGATTTCGAAAGTACGTTAGCTCTGAAAACCCATCTCGAGTGTCCTGAGAAGTAAACAACTTCCGAATTTGTTGGTGATGGCCTCAGATTCAACACTGAGGCCGATATCAAGTGCCTTGAGGAGGTGGTGCTGCCCTGAGTCAAGAGGGTGAATGCTTGAAGATCCTATATCTGGCAACAGGACTCTGCCCCATGCCACACAAGCAAGAGATCCCAGTTATGGCTGTCAGACAAATTCTGCGACCATGTCACCCATTATATTTGCTCACCTATCTCCCCAGACTGCAACCACCTTGATTATTGTGTCGGGGGCGCTGTTGAGCGAGAGAATAACAAAGCGCCTTTTAACATCAAAGATTAACTGAAGGCTAGGATTATGGCAACATTCACCAACTTAAACAAGGGGACCCCCAGAAGAGTTGCAGGAGATTCCGAAGTCGTCTGGATGCTGTGGTTGAATTCAATGTCGATTTTATTGAATAAATTTACTCTTTCCTATTTCAAGTTATTTTTGTGTAATTTTGGTAAATATATCTGTTGAAATAAAATGTCAGTGTTATTTTCATTCTTGCGTAATTTCGACGACAATTTATACATCGCACCGTGTATTTACAATTCCATCGTATTTTCATCGAAACGCAGAATAAAGAAACAAGTTGAAACCGCGAGAAACCTGCTTAACAAATCTGTCTGAAGGAATGGCAGAACAGAGACAACGTGTGTAAATGATCAAAATATAGTGCAACAAAAACAAGAAGTTGTGGAGACCTATAATTCCTTAAGAGATATGGAATGCAAACGAAAAAAAGGTGTTTTATAGATTAAAATTATACTTGGATGCTGATTCTGGTCAGTTAGGTAAAAAAAATAAGTATAATAAATATAATCACTATGCAAAACCAAAGTCTTCATTATTTTATAATTGCATTTATGATAATTATATTTATGACAATTATATTTATGATATATTTAAGATAATTATATTTATGATAATTATATTTATTATGATTATATTTATTACAATTATATTGATGATAATTATATTTATGATATATCTATAATAATTATATTTATGATAATTATATTTATTATAATTATATTTATGATATATTTATGATAATTATATCATGATAACTATATTTATGATAACTATATTTATTACAATTATATTTTGATAATTATATTCATGATATATCTATGATAATTATATTTATGATAATTATATTTATTATAAATATATTTATGATAATTATATTTATTATAAATATATTTATGATAATTATATTACGATATATTTATGATAATTATATTTATGATAATTATATTTATTACAATTATATTTATGATAATTATATTTGTGATAATTATATTTATAATAACTATATTTATGATATATTTATAATTATTATATTTATGATAATTATTTTTATTATAATTATATTTATTATAATAATATGATATATTTATGATAATTATATTTATTATAATTATATTTATGATATATTTATGTTAATTATATTTATGATAATTATTTTTATGATAATTATATTTATTATAATAATATGATATATTTATGATAATTATATTTATTATAATTATATTTCTTAGTGTCATATTATATTTTGATCATTTACCTCCACTCATTGTCTCTGTTCTGCCATCCATTCAGATTCGTTAAGTAGATTATTTGCTATTTCACTTTCTTTCTTCTTCCCTTCAGTATACCCTGAGAGTGTTAAATTCTCTAGTCCTTGTTTCCTATTTATGTTTCCTTGAAATTTCACATTTCTACATTTTTCTTGCATCTGTAAGTTATGTCTTGAAAGTGTTCAACAATTCTGTTCGTCTGAAAAGGCATCAGAACAAAAGGGTCTACACGGCTTATCCGCTGAGAACTTGATGAGATTCTTTCTCTTTGTGGTTAAAAGTAAGTGTAATTTAAGCATAAATATCAAGCATGAGCGACTATTGGGCCGTAAACTCAATCCAGATCTCAAGTGGAAGTCGTACCTAGCAACTATCGCTAAAGATGATAGAAAAATGGTAAGTACCTGACTCTCCTTGCTATCCTCTACCTTTACAAGAGCCAGATCAGATCGAAAATGAAGCACTGCTGTCATATATGGACAGGAGGGGCCCAATCCTCACTTTTTTTTTGTCTCGGTAGTGTCCAAACGATTCTCTGTGTCTTTGCGGGGGTCAAATTATTTTCCACCCTATAACTCCTTTTCTCAGAGACACAACATCGCAAGTCTATCGATGCTGTGTCGCTATTTGCATGGAAAGTGCTCAAACGAACTACCTTCCTTAGTTCCACTGGTAATAATAATCACGGCTTAGACCCGTCATACCACGCATACTGTGGCGAACCACCCTCATTCTCTTTGTATTCCAGAGTGAAGTAATTTCCACTCGAACAGCTTCTTACCGCAAATCATTGTTCTGTGTAACCGACACCCAAGGGGATTTATTCCTGGTAACTGAAATCTTAACCTTCAAGACTAGGGTTAATCGTTAGCTTCCTTATATATCCGATAAACTCTGCCTCTAACCTTCTATCTCGATGGGATCCCGGTCCTTGTACAGTGGTAACTTCACTGTAAAAAAAATAAAGGAAGAAAAATTTTCAAGCATTTTAATACAGAAATTTCCACCTAACCGCATTCATTATATATGAATACGTCAAGCAAATGTTTTCCTGGGCATGACGATAAACTACACCCAGCAGCAACGCGACAAATTGGGGAATTAGAGATTTTGAGGAACATGGAACCACCTCTTAATTGAAGTTATCCCCAGGTCCACTCTGACACAGAGTAATAACACCTGTTAGGGTCCCAGCTATGGGTAAATAGTGAAATACCAAACAAAAACAAAAATCTATGAAAGTATATAAATACGCTTCTTAATAGTAAAAACACCAGCAATTTTGTACTATAAAATTACCGACAATACATATTTTTAGTAAAATTTCTCACAATACATTTTATCTGAAGCTGAAGGCATACAACTGCATTCAAAATATATTTAGGTGAAGCCATAAAATGTTGTCCAAAATATTTAGATTTCGGCATTAAATAACTCCTAGAGTTTGACATGCCGCTAACCAAAACAAATAAATTACCATCATGAAAGAACTCTTTCATGATATTAATCCATATAATATCCTGCAATTTCTTAAAGAAATAAAACTGTATTCCAAAAAACTTCATCAAAACTACAACATAAAAGACACATATTACTGCCTCTAGTAATTATGTTCACACAAACATGTATATGTACAAAAGCTGAGGATCGTTCTAACATGTATTCCACTGTGAAACCAGAATAACAACTATATATCATATTTTTAATTGCTTCAAAGCTCCCAGGAAAATTAAATTTCGGCGTTAAATGTCCCATGAGATGTTGATATGCTTTTAAACAAACAAATCAAATCAAATCAAGTGAATTCTGAAGTCGCGGATAACCCTGAACCCTATATATTTGCTTTTTACTCCACTGTATATATATATATATATATATATATATTTATATATATATATATATATATATATATATATATATATATATATCTAAACGGAGTTATAAATTATGTACAAAAAAGGATTAACAAAATAATAATAATAATCAACAATATAATATAATGTAAGTCACCAGGACTGATGGACGATTCGTTCTTGCCATACTTCTGGTTAAGCTTAGTACCAAGTTATTTCGCTTCTTTTCAAATCAAGAAATATGACCTCTTCATTTTAAAGAAGTAATAAAAGGCTTCTTTTTGGCTTAGCAGAATTACTATTCTTTTCTTGTGCTTTATTTCCGTTATTAAATAAAATTTACGAACTGTTTACTTCTATAGTCGTCTGCATGCAACCTGACAACGGAAAGCGAAATATAGTTCATTGGGAAAGTTGGTTGCAAATTCATTTTCACCAAATTATGACAACTGTTATGAAGTGAAGTTGAAAAAGGAGGAAGCAATAATTAATTTGTTTTGATTGGAGGTTCAGCTTTACTAGATGCCCAACAATTCTGGCCTTGTGCCATACTATGCT
This sequence comes from Acanthosepion pharaonis, assembly GCA_903632075.3. Taxonomy (NCBI): domain Eukaryota; kingdom Metazoa; phylum Mollusca; class Cephalopoda; order Sepiida; family Sepiidae; genus Acanthosepion; species Acanthosepion pharaonis. Next base: position 858,976 of record CAHIKZ030002889.1, read on the forward strand.
AAACTTTATATATATATATATATATATATATATATATATATATATATATATATATATAATTTTTTCAGATAGAGTGCATCGATAAAGGAAAAAGTTAATACAAACAAGAGGAAAACTATTCTTAGACGAGGGCCAAAATAGCCAAAATTATCAGTTCCCTTGATAAAGTCCCCAGACGACGAAACACGCCGGCTAAGAATAGTTTTTTTTCTCTTGTCTTTTTTATTCATATATATATATATATATATATATATATATATATATATATATATATATATATATATATATATATATATGGACAGGTTAAAAAGATCTGATGTCGTTAGATCCGATGTGCCTTAACCAACTCGATTATGGAGCAGCCTTGCCAATGAAGCAAAATCTGAAACGTGCCTTTAAGCGAAATCCTTCTCTTATTAAATTCCTCGAAATTTTCATATCTCTTCAGTTTCTTAATTATGCTCAAAATCGATGGATAGAGCAATAATAATAATAATAATAATAACCAGTAAAATTGTCTTTTACTTATCACACCTCGGACTTTCGTAGATTCTAATATCCACTGACATTTTACACTGAGCATTTTTTGAGGAAAACAAAACAAAACAAAATACAAAGCAAAAACACAGTAAACAAAAAACAAACAAACGCCTAAGGTAACACGATTTTACATACACTTCGTAAGGCGTGGGCTGTACTTGTTAATACCATTTTTGTATTTCTTTAAGGCATGACCTACTAGGAATCCCTTCAATAAGTCTATTAAAATCTTTTCCTATCAGTCCGAGGTCTCCAGCTACAACTGGAGTTGTTGATGTCCTCATGTGCCACATTTTTTAGATTTCGATTTCAAGGTCCTTGTATTTTGATAGTTTTTTTTAAGAAAGCACATTCTGTTCTTGTGGTCTCTGATCACGATGTCTGGGCGATTAGCATTGATTGTTCTGTCTGTGTGTATTCTAAAGTCCCATAAAATTTTTACAGGTCCTATCTCTGTAACCGGGTCTGTGTGGTGTTCTTACCAATTTCTTGCAGTTTCCTTTCCGTAAAGTTGCATATTTTCTGATGCAGATATTGGCCTGCTTTGCCATGCCGGGTTTTATATTCAGTGGGTGCCAATACCATGAAACCTTTGGTCAATTGTTTCTGGATATTTATAACAGAATCTGTATTTTGGGTTAACATAATTTTTCAATATGTGTGCTTGGTAATTTCTATTTTGAAGCATTGCTCCTGTGCAGCAAGAATAAAACCTTCAGTTTCAGCTTTTAACCCTGCACTACGTAGCAACTGATGAGTACGGGGATTGTCTACATCAGCTTGTTTGCTACGGGCTTAATATTGAAATATTGACCGTGAATAGGTTTATCATGCCATCGTTTCTGTAGTCGGTCGATTGCATTTGCGGTTGCTTCTTTTTTAAGCTTTTTCCAGCTGCAGTAGGTGCATTATGCTTTACTCGCATTTCTTCACTCACTTGAAACTCCATTTTGAACTTGTTGGCTTCCTTTATTACTGAATAAAATTTCTTATTTCTTTCATGTCCTTTGACATCATCCAGTCTTCTGTAGTTTCCAGGTATCTTTGAAGGCCGAATGTTGCAGTTTTGTAAGGCAATTCTAGTTGAAATAATCATCTGCCTCCTTCGGATCTGGACACATACAGACGATCATTTTACATTATGTTGCAAAACCAACTTTGCAGAAGCTTAGAGTTGAAATGACAAACCCTCTTGCATCCACCGTATTTTTCTGACATGCCTTCTTCGGATTTTCATTTCTTACGGGCTCTACAGAGCAATATAAATGGAAAAAAAATGACATACAGACGGTTACTATTCTGCCTTGGCAAGTGAGAAGCTTTTTCGTTTTGATATTCATTCGCTTAACGTCAGCTATGGTCCAGTTAAGAATGTTGAAACTGTACTGCACCACGAAAACAACCAAGGTGTTAATGGCTGATATTCTGTTGTTTTTTTTTTTTTGGAGGGGAGGGGTGTTTTTTTAATTCAGCTCGAAAACTTCCTAACAAACCTACTTCCAACAAAAAAACTCGAAATTTCTATGACAATGGCTTGTAAAACGATGGAAAATAGTTGTTAACAACAATGGAGACTATGTACTTGACTAATATTTTTTTTTTTTGTATGTAAAATTTTGTTTTTAATTTTTAATTGGACACGGACTTTCACAATGATCTAATATTATTAGACTGAGACAATGATAATTCTTGTTTTTGCATACCAATTTTATTCTTAAAAAAAATAAAATTACATCTTATTCAATAAAATAAATAAAATATTACATTTTAATTTTCAATGACTCCTTGACACTTACCAGGCGGCTCTTTGATACTTTTTGAGTACAATTCTACAGGCGAAAAGTTGAATCTACTTTCATTAAAGAGATTTTTTCCCCATAAAAGAGTTTTGCGACGATCGAAAAATGTAATATTCGGTTGACGCAAGTTTAGGCGAATATGGCGGGTAAATATGTCATAAGGGGTAAAACAACTGTATTGCAAAAATGTTTTCCGGTGTTATTCTTAATGTATGCGCGATTGCTTTGTCATGGAGGATTTTTCCTGTTGACGAGCACGAGGCAATTTTCGTCGGAACTGTTATGGACAAGTTGCAGCTGCTAGATGTATAAATGTGCATTTATTGTTTCATTGCTGTTTAAGAACTCTAAAACAAAAAACCTTGACGATTCCATCACACGCACATTAACTTTCTTCCATGAAGTTCAGCTTTTGGAATCTCCTGTAGAGATTTATTCTTGTAAAATACACTGCCTTTTGACACTGAATATCTAAGCCATTTTCCATTACCTGACCTGATAAGGAACGGTTAGATAGGAATACAATTGTTTCCGTAAATTATTTAGATTCAACTTGAGCAACTGTTATTATTCACTGATTGGCCATTGTGGTATAAATTAGGTTTAAATTTGCTTACTTTCGTTGATCAGACGAGAATTGATGCTTTCATTATTTATTAAGCTTTGCTTACTCCTACGCAAGGTTATAAGCTTTTTAGTATCTGTTGTTTTCAAAGTGGTCGCCCATCTAAGAATCGCTCTAGAAGAGACGCTCTCTCCGCGTAAGTATTATATACCCCACCCTTAAAGCCACACAGAAAAATTTATTGTAACAAAAAAAAAACAACATACTTGTGGTCCGATCTCGTACACTCCCGACAAATATCAATTGCTTACTATGTCCAGTTAATTATTTATACAACAACATCCACACATATGCATACAGACACGCATTATCTCCTCTCTCTCTCTCTCTCTCTCTCTCTCTCTCTCTCTCTATCTCTCAGTCACTGTCTGTCTGTCTGTCTCTCTCTCAGTCACTGTCTGTCTGTCTCTCTCTCTGTCTTTCTGTCTGTCTCTCTCAAGCACACACACAGCAGTATGAACGCACTTAGCGCTATGCAAAAACTTTTCGTTTCTTCTTCTATGTGCTGTAACCCTTCAGAACATGGCCGATCATGGCTCTCCACAATTTCCTGTCTTTTGTAACTCTTTATAAATTTTGTCTTTTCGCTATCTCTCCTAATCCCTATTTTGCCAACCACTTACACAAACTAGTCATGCAGATGATGCATTGCTTTCCTCCCCAATTGCCTTTAATATGTCTTGTCAGTGTCGATTTTCCAAGACCTCTTTCCTCTTTATTGCCCTACAAATTTCAAATGTCTCTTTCTGATGTTAAATATAAGTTTCGTTTTTATTTCAATTTTCTCTAAACATTCGTCATTGTTCATATGTTTAGCCCATGGTATTCTCAGCATCGTTCTGTAGAAAGAAATTTTTGTTACCTCAAGTCACTTCTACATCTGTGAGGAGATTATCCAGCATTTACTGCTATGTGGGACGATCGATATTACATCTCCGCTTTATTCCCTGTCACAAATACACGCATGCTTGATGGAAGCGAGCCGTAAATTATGGTTAACAAACTAAAGTAGCAAAGCTAAACGGAAGGATTGGCAAACCAGATGAATTAGATCTTGTGGACTGGATAAGGACAACTATCACCCAAATAGCTCATTATATAATATAGGCCAAAGAAAACGGGAAAATTATTATTATTATTATTATTATTACCATAATATTATTATAACCATATTATTATTATAACCATATTATGAAAGAAAAAAGACTGTGTGATGTTAAAGCAATATATAGAGATATTTAGAGACAATCTCATTCATGTGGTATATATACCGTGCTTATGAGTAAGAGTTATTTCACTGAGAAAGGTGCTAGAAATTGTCAAAAGGTATGCATACAGTTCTTAAGAGTATCACTTGGTAGAAACAAAGACATATATGGACGCTGGATTTGGGGGCAGATAATCAACAACGACAGGTAATCGGATTAATGGTTAATGATTGAAGATAAACTGTTTAATTAACCCGATATTTCTTATTACTATAAATGTTATATTTAGTAGCTACACGTGTTTGAGTATGTCCTTTATATTTTTTTAAATAGTAAAATTGGCATCTACCATCTTGGGCAAGCAAAAATCTTATTAAAGAAAAAGTGTGTCTTTCCCCTGTGAAACCCATCCTTTGGTAGGCCACAAGCCACAAGAGAATTCACAGCAAAACAACGCTCAATTAATCGTTTTAATGAATGCACATCTCTCGTTTATAACTTTCGATGTCTTTTGAATTCCTGAAGTGCAAACAACAAAATTTATGGATTCTTCTAATCGAACAATATTTCTTATTATTTTAAATGCTGTATTATAATGTTTAGCGGCTTCAGATCTAGTCTTAGGTTACTTAATGTCAAACAGAAAAATTAATTTATGATGAATGTTTGTGCAAGATGTAGTAATGAATAGTGGCTCGGATTGAGCCAAGTTCGAATTCCAATCGAATCCATTACATTCACTTACGTACTAATACCCTTGGGAAAGGTATGAATCATCATCTTCTCTCCACTCCTCCACCAGCTATAGGTTAATAGCAGGGCAGACCGGGTTCTATATCCTTTGATGGCAACTGGTCTACGGCAGAAAGAAATGGCAACCTACTTCGGGAAAAAAATCTGCTTCTTTAGTCATGTATCGAAAGATACATGATCGCCGAAGCGTGTATCATGCATGGCACATAACTATCAGCGTGAAAACTAGGATAGGTCTCTCGGGTTTAAATTCCAGCTGAAGCCGTGGCGTTCACTTTCACGCAATTGTTTTTTGAAATACCAGCTCTTTCCGTCTCCCACATATGGGTTAAATACAACAGAAAGATAACGATACTTCTCCCCCTTTCTCTCTCTCTGTATCTTCCTCTGTCTCTCTCTGTCTCTGTCTCTCTGTCTCTCTCTGTCTCTGTCTCTCTGTCTCTGTCTCTCTCTGTCTCTCTCTCTCTTTTGAAACATCGTCTAATACAGGATCACCAACTGATGTCTCATTTATTAGGTTGGTGCAAAAATAATGACGTAGTAATGTCGTTTTTTGACGTATTTTTTAACGTCAAAAACGACATTATTACGTCATTATGTTTGCACCAACCTAATACTTCGTTTAAAGCATGTAAAAAAATTCAATCGGTAAGGCCAAATTCGAGAGGGAAATAGTGAACAGGAAGACGTTGTTGCGCCAATACTCCAAATGTGAAAGAGCCAACATACCCGCATAGAAAATAAATATGTGGTAATTATCCTTTTAACCGAGCTCAAACAAAAACTTTTGATAGCATTATGAAATTGGTAAGCATTTATTCTTAATTGGCATGATTATATTTGCCTCGCCATTTTATGACCATCCTCTCTCTCCTTTCCTTTGTTTCATTCTCCTTCAGAAACGCATACGCACCCACATAAACAAGCCCATGCGTGTGTGTATATATATATATATATATATATATATATATGTACACGCATGGCGCTTAACTGACGAACGCAGATTCATGAATATATTTGCATATCTAATTTAGATTTGTGAATCTCCCTGGTTACCTACCTCCTACGATGACGATGTAAATGCAATGTCACCTGGAAGTCCAGTATTGGTCGATGTCACAAAGCATCGTCCATATTGCTACCACTACTGCTACTACTACTACAAAAGAAATTGTAAAAGGGTTTACATAAAAAGAAATATAATTTAGAAAGAAAGAAAGAAAGAAATAATTTATAAAAGCGTATAGATAGAAAAGAAATTTGATTTAATAAAGAAAGAAATCAAAAAAGGGAAAAAGAGAAAGAAATAAAACAAACAAAAGTAAAAGTGTTTAGATAGAAAGCAATATAATTTACAAAGAAAACGAAAAAGAAAGAAAAAGAGAAAAAGAGAGACAAACAGAAAGAAAGATAGAAAGAAAGAATCTGTAAAAGTTTACAGATAGAAAAAAAATATAATTTACAAAGAAAACAAAGAAAGAACGGAAAGAGACAGAAAGAAAGAGAAAAAGAAAGAATTTGTAAAAGTATTTACATAAAAAGAAATCCAATTCATAAAGAAAGAAAGCAATAAAGAAAAACAGACAGACAGACAGAAAGAAAAGAAACATTTTGTAAAAGTGTATAGATAGAAAAGAAATATAATTTATAAAGAAAGAAAACAAAAAAGAAAGAAAAACAGACGGACAGAAAGGAAGAATTTGTAAAAGTTTGTCCGCGGTTTTTGTGTTGATTAATCAGTAAGTCTGTAGCCTAATGATAGAATATTATTTTAAACAAGAAATCACCTTCATTGTCAATGTTATTCAAATAGTGACCAATGAATCATGCAGAATGGAGATAATACAATAAAAATTTCAGGTAAACAGAAACACAGAAAATTCTCAGTTCGACCAAGAAACCTTAGGAACCAATGTTATTTTTGGTCATTCGGTCAATATTTGGAAATTAGGTTGGGTCGAGAACTTTTTCTCATATACGTAGATACTAAAATACTCAGTAGCGTTTTCACTAAAAGCATACTGGGAAGAAAAAAAGAGAAAAGAGAGCGAAGAGAGGAAGTGTCCTATTTTTCTAGACCCTTAACAGTACCTTCTTACGACTTATTTTCGAAACTGGCGAAGCTGCGTGTGGATAACTCGCATTCTAAAGAATTAATAGCTTTATTTTTAATCAGGCTTTTTTTTTATTTACTTCAAACGTTATTATAGTGGACACACCGTATTGGAAATAGACGACCTATTTTTATTTATTAAACATTTATGGGCCTGCGTATCAGATAAATCTTAGTGAAAAATATGCTTTTCCGGGCAGGAATAGAACCTGTGCCTCTCTTTCTAGGGAAACCACTGTTTGATTTAGTGTGCTTTACTACTTGGCCACAAACAACGTCACAGTAACCAAGGTTCTATTTTCCTGTGTGAGGATGTATGTGGGAGGGGGGATAGGATAAAGATTAAATTGGAAACGTTTATCGTTATCCTATAATTCTGTCGGATACCGATACATATTTGATCTGTATTTAATCCCAATTAATATATATATATATATATATATATATATATATATATATATATTTATATATATGCTAAAATATCACATTTGGCGTGTCTGTGTTATATGTTCGTGCGTCTGTGTCCATGTATATACGGCAATGCCTCAAAATGGCCAAAACCGTACACCTAGTCAGCTAAATCTGTATGTGAAATGTCAACTTCCTTTTCTTTTTTAACATTCGATTAATATTCACGACTGAATTAAGTGCATTGACAAGAAAGAAGATTATATTGAAAAATATATGTTGTGTTCCGTACTTAGTAATTTCCCTTCGTAATACATTTGATATATCTGCCTTTAAAATATGTGTGCACGCGTCTGTGTGAGCGTGTGAGAGAGAGAGAGAGAGAGAGAGAGAATGTGTGTGTGTGTGTGTGTGTGTGTGTGTGTGTGAAAGAGCAATCGTTTATGTTTCTTAAGAAAGGAGCAGTAATGTTTCGTAAACCTATCAATGTGTTTCAAGTCGTTTTATGTTGGGTGCAAACTTGTAAAGGAACTTGCCGAAATTGTGTGTAATATTCAGAGTAATTTCGATCATCGTTGTCCATATTCAAGTAAAATATGTACAAGTCCAGAGACCAGTTGATTGGTTATGTTGTTAACATGCTGTGACTGCGGATAAGACGATAGCATTATGTAACTAAAAAAAAAGAGTTTACGGTTCAGTGATCGACATTTAAATGCTAGGTTGGCGTCTTTTGATGTTGAGATACTCCAACATTTCTAAACGTAATTTATATATATATGTTTGTGTGTGTGTGTGTGTGTGTGTGTGTGTGTGTGTGTGTGTGTGTGTTTGAGATTAGTATATATATATATATATATATATATATATATATATATATATATATAGAGAGAGAGAGAGAGAGAGAGAGAAAGAGACCTTCACAAAAAACGTGATGCCTAAGGACTAAAATGAATATTTCAAAATTAAAAATCTTACTTGAAGCTTTTATTTTAGCTTTAATTTAAAGCTATTAGATTGAATTAAAACAATAAACAAATTATTTTCCTGTATTTCAAAAACTAATTAAAATTGTCTGGAAAGAATTTCTTTCTTTTTTTCTAAAATAGCTGATTAGCGCTGTTTTTTAGTTGTCTTTCATCGCAATGTAATTCTCTTTATTAAAAAATCTTTCAAAAATAAAATATACTTTTCTGAACCTTTATTTGAGAAATATTAGTTTATTCAAAGTGTAATTAATCTGAGTTTAAACAAATACTATTTATTTTAAGTTTGAAATATCACAGAAATGCATTTTTTTAATCATACAGTAGCTGTTTTTTAATCGACAGTAGCCGTCTTTACGGGCTTGACAAGTGATAACAGATCTACGGAGATTATTTGTAAAACACAATGGAAGTAAATGACGTAAGTACCTTTTTTACTTATTTTTTAAGTATTCAGTAATCTTGAAATTTTAATTAAATATCTGCGTAACCTAATGTTTTATTGATTTTTAATTTACTATAGTCATAACTTTATTTTCTGACAATGTCATGTATAGTCTCCTGTACTTACAAAAAAATGGCACGCTTATACACTAATAAAAAATTCAAAATTATCTTTAAAATATTGTTGTTTGATGATATGTATTAATATAATTTTTACTTAATATTAATATCATCAAAACTGTTGAAATTAATACAGAATTTTAAAAGATTTAAAATTTTAAAAAAATGAATACATTTTTTCTTAAGACCATAGTCCGCTTAATATATCTAATATATGAAATCAATACCAGCTCTTTCCGTCTCCCAGCAATTAAAAGCAATTAAAAACTTTTCTAATGAAACAATTTCATAGTTTTTTTTACATTTTTATTTTACGATTCTGAGCAGATTTTCGGTGAATGTTGTTTCTGTTTGACAAAGACAAATTGATGATTTAATTTCTACAAATAGTCCTGCTTTTAACTAACACAAATACGAAGATTCTGAAATTTTAATTTATCCAGATTTCATAAAATTAAGTCAGTGGGGATTAATAGATCTAAAAACATTTTTTTCCCAAGATGACCTTAAAAAAATACTTCAAAAATAATTTCATTCATTTTTGAATAAGTCCTGAAAATTTAATTAAAATTCAATTATTATGTGATTTCTGCAATAATTTTCAAAACAATGTGTTTTTTACCAGAAAAAGACGCCAAATTTCCCCTATTTAACTTCAGCCCAACCACTGATTTAAAAAAACAAGATATTTAAACAGAATTTCGAACGGGGTAGGAAGGATTAAAAAAATAGTAAAAAATACTTTGGTCTTTCCTTTTAATAATAACATAAGGCTTCGTTCACCGCAGGGAAAGTTGGCTCCCTGTGCCGCGCCAGGAAATTTTTCTCCCCGGAATGGATCCTCCAGATCTACAAATCAACAATTCGCCCTTGCATGGAGTATTGCTGCCATATATGGTCTGGAGCCCCAACTCTTTGCCTCGGGGTTCTTGATAAGATCCAGAGGCGGATATGCAATATAATTGGCCCTGCTCTGGCATCTCGTCTACAGTTGCTCTCCCACAGACGCGCCGTCGCCTCTCTTTGTCTGTTTTACAAATACTTTCATGGCAATTGCTCCAAGGAGCTGCATTCGCTGGTTCCCAGACTTCATGAGTTCAAGTGCCCTACGAGGCTGGCATCCCGCTCTCACCCTTTTACTGTCGAAACTATTAAATGTAGCCGTCTCTTCTACTCCAATAGTTTCATATTTCGCACCTCTCGCCTGTGGAACTCCCTTCCCTATTCCAGTTTCCCTGAGAGCTATAATCTCCAGCTATTCAAATGTAATGTCAATCGACATCTCCAGTTGCCTTGATCTATCCACTACCCTTCTCCTCATCCTTTCCTCTATCACTCCTATCTGATCTTGCCGCAAATCTTCTGTAACCCCTTGTGTCCTAGTGGCTTCCCGCCTTGCTTGGGGTGAAACGTTTAAAAAAAATAACCATTTTGACGATAAAACTTTGTTTTTATCAAGACTGGGGCCTTTTCCCTTCTGGTATGCTGTTTTTTTTAGAACATTTTTGGAGGTACCTATAATACCTACGTCAGCGGGTTATCATAAATTAGAAATGTTTGCGTCTTTTACAGTGAAAAACACACATTGATTTCGAAATTCTTGTAAAATCTGATAATTGACGAATTTTAATGAAAATTTCAGGATTTATTCACAAATGAATAAAATTATTTTGATTATTTTTAATTCTTTTTTAGAAAATCCTGGTAAAAAAATAGTTTTTACATCCGTTAGCCCCCTCCCCATTATTTAATTTTATAAATTTCGAGAAATTCATTTTTGTAGCCCTTAATATTTATATTAGTTATGAGCACAAGTCCTTGGAAAATTTAAAACATCAATATTTTTGTAAAATAGGATCCCAGTTACCGAAAATCTGCTCTGAATCATAGAATAAAAAATGCAATAAAACGAAGACACTTTTAAATAGAAAAAGCTTTTAATTGATTTTATGTCTAAAATAATGAACCCTATTGCCTTAAGTAAACATTTTTTCGGTGAATAATCAATTTTTACGAAATCTGTTTTCATTTTTAAAATTTTGTTAATTATATTAATTTGTGAAATTTTAAATCTTTCAAAATTCTGTATAAATTTTTAGTGGTTAGGTCATATTGTTATTAAGTAATTATAAATGGAAAAGCTTACTACAATTCAGCAGCCGACAGTATTTTTAAAATGAATTTTTTTTTTTTTTTTTTTAAGTGTATAAATCTGCCGGTTTTGTAAATACAAACGTCCATACACGATATTATCAGAAAACATGACTGGTAACCATAGTAAATTTTAAATTTATTCGTAATTTCCAAATATTTCCTCAACACGTATGTTCATAAGTAAGACTATAAAGCCAAAAGCCCTAAAATTCAATAAAATATTAGTTTACATAGAATATTTTCCTAAATTTTTAAGAATAATAAGTAGTTGAAAGAAAATATAAAAAGGCGCACGCGTTAATTCCGTCGATTAATCTGTTATGACCCCTGTAATAAAAATTCCCAGTCATAAATCTATCGAGATATTAGACAAGGTCCAACAATATCACTCATCTTCGTGTTAAAAGAAAAATCTGTTTTGCGATATTTTAAACTAGAATTAAACAATATTTTTCAAATTAGATTAATTGAACTTTTCGCTAATGTGGTTGACTTTTAGGAATTTTAAAGATTAGAAAATAATTCCAATTAATTTAAAATAGTTTTGAAATACAGAACGGTATATTTTTTTATTGAAAATGTTAAAATTAATCTATTAGCTTGAAATTAAAATTAAAATAAAAAGCTTTAAAAAAGATGTTTTCATTCATAAAAATGCATTTTAAACCTTAGTTATCGAGTTTCTTTGAAAGTCACACACACATACACACACACACACACGCACACACACATATACATTTTTTCGGATTACATCTCTATTTTCGTTGTCCTCTTATTACCGAGAAGTAAAAACAAGAACAAAATCTATTTCCATACCTGAGGATGTCTGTAGGAACAGACGAAAGCTTGTAAAAAATTAAAAATACCTTATGCAACTGGAATTTATAAACAGGGATCATATCATTCATATACAGGTTCGGGGTTAGTGTAAATTATTGAAATTGTTTGCGAAGATGTATTTTCGCCATTTATATCATTAACCTCTATATTTGTTTTTTTTTTTTTTGTATGAATGATTCATGTAATTATAAATTAAAATTGCACCTATAACCGAAATTAAATATATATTTATATATATTTATCGGTCTGAATATTCGAGCAAGATTTCTCGATATATATAATATATATATATATATATATATATATTTCAATAGTTAAACATTTTTTAAATGTAGTTAATTTTTTTTTTAAACAACATCTAAGATATTATTAGTTAGATTTACGTTAGGAATATTGGAACACAGTGGCGTTCCATATCACGTGACGTCCGCGTCTCGTGACGGACGTTACTTGTAAACAAACAGTTATTTCTGAAGAAAGATTGAGGTCAATCTGAAATATCAAATATATATATAAATAAATAAATATTTTCATAAAAAAAACATTATTATTTTTTTAATTTGCATCTTTTTCTATATATACATATTAAGAAAGTATACGTGGCCTCTCACTATGCTAGAAGGAAATTACTGGAAAGTAATTGAAACTCACCTGAAGCAAGCTGAATGTGTAATGCTCCTCATGCCAATGACACTTCCACCGAGCTTCTCTACGGCATATATATATATATATATATATATATATATATATATATATATATATATATATATATATATGAGGCACGGTGGAGTAATGGATAGCGGCTCGATTTCCTGTCAAATCTATTACAATGTCCTACGTGCTAATAGCCTTGGGAAAGGTATAAATCCCTTCTTCTCTCACCAACTATGGGAGACTGGGTTCTTGGATGGCATCTGGTCTAGGAGAAGGACAATTCTGAATTCAAATCCAGCTGGGGGGGGTCTTTTGGGGACCTTGTGGCACGTAGTGCACCAGCTCTCTATATTCGGGCCTTCCAAAGTGTGGATGATTCTGCACAAAGCCTTCACGACTAATAATCAAATCTCATATGCTGGTGTCGGGTTGTCGGTTCCTCGGAACTGATCTGCTTGACCCTCATATGTCGAATTCGACAGGAGAGTCAGTATATATATATATATATATATATATATATATATATATATATGTATGTGTGTGTGTGTGTGTGTGTGTGTGTGTGTTATGGGGTCCTCCCCTTTTTCATATAAGTGGACTCGAGTGTTACATGGACTGCTGCCGTTAAATACCCAGAGTCAGTGAGAATATGGAGAGAGATATTGGGAGAGTGAGCAGAGATTGTGATTGAGTTGAAGGCAGAGTAATAGTGTGAGGTAACTGCTTGTAGAAGTCAGTTACAAGCACGTAGATTCTAAGGAAGTCCTACTTCGAGTGTATATATATATATATATATATATATATATATATATATATATATATATATATTATTATTATTATTATTGTAGTGGCGTTAAATTTTAGTCACTCCAATGCATTTTAAAATATTGCTAAATTTTGTTCAGTGTTGGTTGGTTACTTTTGATATAGAAGGTCTCGAGAATTTGAAGATTTTGTTTATTATTTTCATGATGTAGTATGTTGTTGTCAAAAACTAGAGAGTTTTATTGTAAAAATACACATAGATGACTATATTATTCAACGAAACATGCTTGAATGAAGTTATGCTACCTATATATATATATATATATATATATATATATATATATATATACTTTTTAGCATATCGTAGACCTAAGAACTTTAAGGAAATTATAGGTAGTAACCAAATTTTAGATGATAAGGTAACCCGTAATAGACCAAAAATAAAAGCAACAGGATTTCTCAACCTTGTAACAACAAAAAAAAGCTTATGTTGTAACCACGTTAGACATACCAATTCGTTCACTAGCTCAGTCACTAAATCTATTTTCAAAATCTATCACAGCTCTTACTGTAGAAGTCATAACATAATTTACTTGTTAGAATGTACACTATGCCAAAAGCAGTAAGTGGGAAAATCTGAATGGCCCTTTCACTATAGAATTAATAATTATCGGAATCGATATCAAGTCGGCTATCCACGAAAGATTATTACCTGTAGAACAACATTTCCGCCTAGAAAAACATGTTTTTTTTAATTTTTTAAAGCCTTACACCACGAGAAAGGGTGAAGCCACTAGAATGCAGGGAGTTGCAGAAGATTTGGAGCAAGAACAGATAGGAGTGATAGAAGAAAGGATGAGGAGAGGGATAGTGGATAGATCAAGGTAACTAGAGATGTCGATTAACATTACATTTGAATAGTTGGAGATTATAGCTCTCAGTAATTGGGAAGGGTGTTCCACAGGCGAGAGGTGCGAGGTATGAAGCTATTGGAGTAGAAGAGACGGCTACCTTTAAAAGTTTCTACAGTGTAAGGGTGGGAGCGGGATGCCAGCTTCGTAAGGCGCTTGAATTCATTGAGTCTGGGAACCACTGAAAGCAGCTCATCGGAGCAATTACCATGAAAGTAGTTGTAGAAAAGACAGAGAGAGGCGACATCGCGCCTGTGAGAGAGTGACTGTTTTAAAAGCCATGCAAAATTCACTATAATTGAAAAGATAGGAATAAACAGAAAAAATAACATTAGAAAAATACTAGAGAAAAATGAAGACAAATGGATTTTGCGCCTCAAAACACTTCGTCCAGATGGGTTTAACCACAAATGTAACAACATAGATAGAATTAATATATAACCGCATAAATTAAGCCAAACCCACATTTCTCACCCACCCAAGATAGACATCCTTGCAGAGGTGTCGGTCCCACACTTATACACACACTCATACTAATATATACACATACACACATCACACACATTTCCCATTCCCAGCAACTAATAAAACTGCCAAACTGACCAAGGAGGGAATTCTTAAAGTCAAGAATCTCCAATCTTAAAAACAACTTGAAAGAGGCCGTTTGACCAACACAAACACTGACCAAAATGAACGATAAAAAACAGTCATTCACTCCTGTAATTCCCTCCTACTAACAAGCAGGATTTTTTTTTCTCCTGCTGATGGCTATGCTGGCCGAAACTAGTCAAGGAACCTAATTAAAATAATAAAACAAAAAAATATTAATATATTACCCAATATGTCTGAAATATTTTTTAAATTTTTTTATTGTTCAAAATATCTTACTTATTATAAAACGTAGATTGTGTGTGTGTGTGTGTGTGTGTGTGTGTGTGTGTGTGTGTGTGTGTGTGTGTGTGTGTGTGTGTACGTTAATAATTGTTTATAATAAAATTCTATTCAATCGGTAGATCCATAACGATTGAAAACAATGTTTTTATTTGAGTTTGGATTTGACCAATTCGTAAAAAAAAAAAAAAAAAAAAAAAACTAATTAAGACATGCGTGTCCGTCAACCTTAAACAATAATCTTTGTCAATTTTATTTTTCAGTCTTTATGATGGTCGATAATTGATCTATCTCTTACTGTTACATCCCGGGCAACGCCGGGCTCTATTACTACATATATATATATATATATATATATATATATATATATATATATATATAGTGATTGAAAAGTAACTCCCCATAAAACTCTCCCGTCTTATAAAAAATTAGTCAGATGGGAGAGTCTATCATACATAAAATATGGAGTTGCTTTGTATATGTAAATTGGGTAATTGTTTGACAAAACGGGAAAAGATTCATGTTGTCCTCTAATTGGACTTCATCAGACAAATTTAATACTGTTATTGATGGAATTATATGTAATAGAGAGGGGAATATATAAACAAAAATGTCGGTTGTAATTATATTCTGAGGGGGAAACCCTGAGAAAATAATTATAATCGACATTTTTGAGGAAGAGGAGGAGGTTTTCTCTTCCACTTCCTCTCTTGTCGAACTCTATGCCTCCGGGCGGAGAGGAACCCGGACGAGACTATGCCGAAGGGCAGTCTCGTTTGCGGAGGTAGACAAACCGGACACCGTATATACTGGGAACGCCCCACGTTAAAAACTAGCTTTGTACCACATCTTGCCCGGTGGGCAGGTTGGTAAATAGAGATGGGAAAACCCTGAAGATATAGAGGCGCTAAATTTGCAATTTTTAATATTTCTGGAGTCTGAGTTTTTTTGAACACGGCATTGCCGATGCCCTTTATCGTTTTGATGTTGTATTTTTTTTTAATGTCCCACACAGACAACAAAACATTTTTTAACAAAGGTGTAATGTCGGAAGAACTTGGATGCAAATTTAACATGCAAAAATCAGTGCACTTTTAGAGGACGGAAAAGTGTTACATAGAATCTTTTACACATTGTCATTCACCTACTCAACATTGTTCTGATATATAAAAATATATATATTGTATTCACACATATTTTTACTACTCGTATTTATTTTTGCGATCAGGTTCAAGTTTGACTCCTATACCAGCAAGATCTTTCCTCAACATTGCTTTCACCACCATCCTAATAGGAGTGTTTCTCTCTCTCTCTCTCTCTCTCTCTCTCTCTCTCTATATATATATATATATATATATATATATATATATATATATATATATATATATATTGAATTTGGAGGTCTGGTGAATTGGATCGTGATTCCAACGTAATAAATTTTAACCATGAAATATCAATGCTTGATCCTTTTATATTATATTCTTGCTCTGTTCTGGCCATTGATCTCTACCTGGATTGTATCCTCTTAGAAATTTATATATATATATATATATATATATATATATATATATATATATATATATATATTGACCACTAATATTATCAATATATATATATATATATATAAAAACACCATATAGTAGGAATTGATATTAAATTCAAACAAAATACCAGCCATAAATAAACTCTAAACCCAGACCGCTTCCTCCAGTATAAGATACCTTACGCCCCCACACATCGCTAACACAAACCCACTCTCATTAACAAGGCGCCTACTAGAGGAAGACTACCTTTGAAAATAAATTTAGAACAATGCTCCGAGACAAGCGCTCAGAGGCTGACAAAAGCCGTTTGAAGAACAGTTTGAAATATACTATCCCTATGTTGAGTTAATTCTTTTTTAATTGTTTGCTGTAAAAAATACATAGGCTCTGTTAAAAAAAAAAACATCGAGCTCTCTGTGGATCTGTTTTAATAATATTAATATTACTAGGATCCACCCGGAGTATATACCAACGGATCGATTACCTGTACAATATATATATATATATATATATATATATGGTGATTGAAAAGTAACTCCCTAATTTATGGATTCTCCCGTCTTCTAAAATTTATAGTTAGAAGGGAGAGTCTATCAAACATAAAATATAGAGTTACTTTTCAATCACCCTTTATATAAATCCTGTGTAATGCGTGCCGTTCTCTAAGAGGACTTCATCAGATTAATTATATATTCTTAAATAATAAAAAATTGTCGGATTAATACATAAAATATGTATTCCCTTTCTTTACGAGTTGTCCTATACATATATATATATATGTGTGTGTGTGTGTGTGAGAGAGAGAGAGAGAGAGAGAGAGAGAGAGAGAGAGAGAGAGAGAGGGAGGGAGAAAAATTGACAGACTGAAAGATTGTGTGTGTGAGGAATTTTTCTTTCTTTTTAATCGTTTTGGCTGGCTGTAGTGGACCTAAATCGGTAGATAGTGTTTGTTGAATGAAGTGTTCATAAGTTTCTGACCGAGTATTTTCGGCTATTCTTCTCGACTTTGTCAATATTCAGAATTTTATTTTATAAAGGCTAATATCGTAAAAACTGGGGTATTTATATAGTGATTATAAATTCTAGAGTTATTTTACAAGTTGAAGTTGAAATGTAGATGACGTTACGCACAAAGCAATATTCATGTTAAATAATTTCATGAAGAGAATATATATATATATATATATATATATATATATATATATATATATATATATATAGATAGATAGATAGATAGATAAGGATAATAGGGATTTTTCATTCATAACACGAAATTATTTCTTATTACGATCTCCTTATCACTTTCCTTCTATGTACCGTATCCCTTCAGGACGTTGGCGATCATGGCTCTCCTCGATTACCTGTCTTTTGTAACTGTTTATAAATTTTATGTTTTTGTTAACTCTCCCGAACCTTGTTCTGCAATTCGGCAACTAGGGATCATCATTTTTATTGAAATGGCTAGATGTAACCGTAAGTTCTATGTTAACAGTTTCTTCCCTCGTACTTCTCGCTTGTGAAACTTGATTTCGACTCAACTTTGATCTTTTTTAAATGCAATGTCATTCGTTATTTTCTGTCTTCTTAATTCCTGTTCTTTTATTATTCTCTCTCGTTAATAATGTTTTCTTTATCTCATATTATCTCACACTCAGTGACCCCCACCCCTTGTGTCTTAGTGGCTTTATCACCTTGCTTGGACTGAAAGGATTAAAAGAAAATTACCGAAAGGAAAACATTACTTAAGCGGAAGTTAGGACAATCTATTACAGTTCTAAAATCGATATTCACAACAACACTAAGTTGAGACACATTAAAACATTCAAATTGAGAAATAATTAATTTCTGTTCTTTTATTTTTCTCGCTCCTTAATATTTTTTCTCGGATTCTTTCCCACTCAGTAATCATTTGCGTCTTAGTGGCTTTATTGCTTTACTTTGGGTGAAATTATTTATAAAAGTAATATGCGTATATTATTGACAATATTTTAAATAATCTGCGAGTGTTATCAAGAATTAATTGGCGCGTGCAGCTGTTTGGAACACGTCAAGTACTTGCTATGCAGTCTTGATGCAACTTCACAACTAATCATTTTTTACTACGCATGCGTAAGCAGTTGTTTTTAAGTTGGTTTATTTAGTCGACAGTGAAACGGCATGAAAAGAGCATATTCATTGTGGATATATGTTCATTCACACTACCAGTTTTGTGCAAGTTTGTTTTTAAGTTGTTTTTTTTTTATTTTATTTTGCAAAACATCGCATCGCGCATGTCCGTCGAACTCAGATTTGGCTTCTTACCAGTTTCCGACTTTTTTTTACAATCACCATTGAAATGTGGTGGACGAGATTAAGGGGAAAACGACTAGTCAGCTGATGGACTTAGCATACAGTTTTGGAAAGTGAAAAGGACGCTAGAATAAACATGAGATACGAAGTAGAGTACTAAGAAGAGCATTAAGGGGCCGCTGTCACAGGTAGGCAATTTTATTTACCATTTACCATAAATGGCTGAATAATTACCGGACAATCTCGGGTACTCTAAATTTATTATAAACAATCTAGTCATCCATAACAACTCTTCTCCGCCTACATCGTATATCAATTTAAATGTCCCTTGAAAGATGGCATCTCTGATAAAATATGTATGTTGGTTTTACAACAACGACGATGACGAGGAGGCTTACTTTTCACTTGAACGATCATAGTTCAGTTTCAGAACGTTCAAAGGAACCCTCATGTCCACATTCACAGTTTAGATAGATATTAGTCGAAAATATATCAGTGCTTCATCAAGAATGCTGAAGCACTTTATATAAGAGAATTACGGTGGAAAATAAATCAACTACGAAAATAGCAACAAAGTTCTTAAATGTTTGTAGCAGAAAAGTGTTATATAAAAATACTTAATTAAAATACTACAATTTAAAAATTCTTTTAAAAAAACTTATCCGTGCATAGAAGTAAAAACTATTTTGAATTTACGGTGTTAACGCATAGCACATTTATAGATATGCAAAACCTGAAGATGGTCTCAGATGAGATTGAAAGTACTTGGGAAAATACAAATTATTTGAAAGGAAATTTTGAAATTTTTCTTAATCAATTGTCTACGGCTAACAAGAAATTAATTCGTGGACTTGAAAGGTTTAAAACGAAAATAAATAGACATAATACATCTACCTTATTTAACCAAGCAATCTTGAATGAAAATATGCTGCCTATATATATATATATATATATATATATATATATTTATTTAAAAATTATAACATAAAATATATTTATTTTGTAGTTATTTTATAACATATTTATGTTATAATTTTTAAATAAATAATCATATCTGCTCTACTCTGTATTGAGCACTCTAGTAATTGTTGGTTATTGGAATTTATTCTGTTTTCATATACTTTATATATATATATATATATATATATATATATATATATATATATATATATATATAAATTGTAAATTGTATATTCATTGGATTATAAGAGCGAAAAATCATAACACAATCAGGAGTGCAACTAGTTTTGGAACATGTCCTTGGAGGCGGGGAAAAACGAAGTGATTTATGCGTCAGATTGAGGTCAACCTTTTCATAGACTCTCGTGCATGATGGATTGTTGCTGGCCTTATATAAGAGTTCCTATTTTGCCACTGATTAATTCATGTGAAAAAAAAACCGTGGTCGATAATGTTCACGTTTCTCACTCTTACTATTGGCGTCTATCGCCACAGCTGCGCAGAACATCTAAAGGCGGAATTTCCCGTCACAGTCTCGTCATTGTCACTGTTGGCAATGGCAATAACTAGGGCGACATGTTGGCTTGTTAGACGACACAGAGATTGAAATTCTGTGGCAGGATTTAATGGTCAGTGGAACCATTGTCATGGTTGTGGTTGGTCAGTATTTAAGGACGGGTTGTAGGATGGTTTTTGGTAGACATCATAAATTAGTGTGTTAGCAAAGAGGATTGGCGTTTTTGTTTGTAAATCTTTTGTTTTCATTTGCTGGCTGTTAGATCCTATAATAAACAATCGGATATATATATATATATATATATATATATATATATATATATATATATATATATCCGATATATATATTTATTATAGGATCAAATCCTATAATAAACAATCGGATATATATATATATATATATATATATATATATATATATATATCCGATTGTTTATTATAGGATCAAACAAGCCAACAAGGAAAAATATATATATATATATATATATATATATATATATATATATATATATATATATGTCCAATTGTTTATTATAGGATCTAATATATATATATATATGTGTGTGTGTGTGTGTGTGTGTGTGAAAATATATAGAAAATAGGAAGGAACTGGTTTGGTAAATAATCCAAAGTCCCTTAGTATTTTAGTTATTATTTTTAAAAAATAGTGCTCGATACAAAAGTAGAGCATAAATATAATTATTTATTTAAAAATATGATTCCAAAACGCTACATAAGAAGTCTCATGTTTCAAAACAAAAGCCGAAAACTTCAATATAATTATTTAAATTAAACTGAGTTAAAATAAGCCCTGTTCCATACTCAAGCGAAATTTTTTTGGAATAACATATATCTGAAATTTACGTGTTTTAAAATTGAAATCAAAATTTCCATGGTAATAGCTAGGGCGAATTGTTTAAATTGGGTAGGCGAGTGTTGGGTGTTAATAATAAGTATCAGTATAGAGTTAATTTCGTAGATGTCAAGTCAGGGAAAGGTAGGGGTGTCTAAATTTGAAACGTATGTATTAACCCTCGTCTAGTTTGCATGTCTATGGAGATTTATTTATTTTTTCATTTTATTTTTTTATGAAAGGGATTTGTGCATATAAAAAAAACTGTCGTAACGTTTGTTTTTTGACGACTTCATAAAGGGTTATCTTTTTTGTAGGGTATTTAAACTATTTATTTGGGCTATGGATTATGAAGGGTGTTATATTGTACGCATGTTTTTAGTTAATTATTCAAACCATGAATCTCTTTCTTGGATTGGCAATGAAGAGTTCTGCGCGATTCGGATTACTAACACAGAAAATGTCTCATATCGAGAATATTTAACATTGAAAAACAAATAAAAAAATTAATTATTTTTAATAATATGTGGAAATCTCCGCTTTTATCTGAAGACGGTCACGAGACCAGAAACACGTGTAGTAAAATTGTGTGTGTGTGTGTGTGTGTGTGTGTGTGTGTGTGTGTGTGTGTGTGTGTGTGTGTGTGTGTGTGTAAAAATAGGAAGGCCAGATTGGAATTTGCGCGGAAATACAGAGATGAACGACAAAATTTCTGGAAGAAAGTTTTATGGAATGATGGGGACCAAGATTAATCTATACCAAAATGATGGAAAGGCCAAGTTGTGGAGAAAGAAAGGTTCTGCTTATGAATTAAGAAGTCTACAGAAACACTTTGTCTGCCAATTTACAGAGAAATGCATCCAAACTAATCGAAAGTATGTTTATCATGCAGCAGGACAATGACCCCAAGCATACTGCCAACACAACAAAGGATTTCATCACGGGAAAAAGTGGAGAGTTTTAAATTGGCCAAGTCAATCCCCAGGGACTTACCACAATAGAACATGCATTTCATCTCCTAATAAAAAGGAGACTGAAGGAAGATGAATGTCCTGTTTATAATTAAACAGTATTAATTACATTTACCTACCTGAAATTAATACTGTGTAATTAAAAACAGAGCATTTACTTAAATAAATTATATCTATAAAAATAACATATGAACTGAAAATATATTAAATAATTATCGGACTTAATCCATTTATAATATATATATATATACATACATATATATATATATGTGTGTGTGTGTGTCTGTGTGTGTGTGTCTGTGTGTGTGTGTGTGTGTGTGTAAAAGGTTATAAATAAAAATATATCTGTAAAAAGACAATACGGAATAACAAATAAAGGAAAATTAACTTTACCAAAGCGTATCGTCCTCTGATGGAAATGTAAGGCAAATGTTAAGGCAAATGTGCATTTATAAAAGTCCCTCAGATGACAAAATATTTAATATAAAGTCCATCAGAAAACGAAACGCGTCGGTAAAGAAAAAAATCCTTTTATCTCTTATTTCCTTTTATCTCACACAAACTAATTAAAAATCATCAGGTACTGTCGAAACATTATTATTCAATAGCGATGATGTTTGGCCAAAGTGTTATATTCCGTGCTAATAGGAATATATACTTGAAAAACAAGGTGGAAAAATAAATAAATGTAATAGTTATGCACAAGGTCGTCTTAAGTCAATCCAGTAGTGAGTGGTACGACTGGAAGTTCGGTAGTTCTCGCGTAAGTCTGAGTTGTACTCAACAGATCCCTGCTAGTCAATATTTACCAACCTCCCCAAGGGGTAGGATGTGGCACAAGACCGAATTTAAAGTGAGGCAATCCAATCCCTTAGGCACGGTCAAAAATTCCCCGTAAACCCTGCATAAACGTGTTCGAATCTGTCTAACTCCCCGGGCGAGACTGCCTCGTCCGGGTTCTTTGCCCGAAGAGCTGAGTAACAGATCCCACCTAGAGTATCTAGCAACTGCCCCACACAATCACATGTGGCACAAGGCTGGATTTAATGTGGGGTTCCTGATCCCGTAGGCTCGGACAAAAAATCCCCGTAGACCCCGCATAAACGGGATCGGGTCTGTCTACCTCTCCGAACGAGATTCTGCCCTTCGGCATAGCCTCATCCGGGTCCGGGCGTGACCACCGATATAGAAGGCCTGCTCGATAGTGACGTGACTTTACAAATGTAGTCCATCCAGTGAAACAGACAGCATAATCATAAATGTAACGAAAATTGTAAGACTTTAAAAAAAAATGGTTTTAGTAAGAAAAATTTAAGAAAAAAAAATACATTTTAAAAAAAAAGAAAGAAGAATTGGATTTTATACAGAAATTTATTTCATATTAATTTTAAAACAAATAACCGATAAGAAAAAATGTTGCTGGATGTTTTGTAAAGAAATTAAACATCATGTTACATTTCATTAAATATTTTTAAAGATTGAAATTCGTTTATTATTTTATGTTTCAAATCTGAAAATATTTTTAAAATCATTATCAATATTGTTAAAACAATATTGATTATGATTTTAAAAATGTTAATTTGCATGTTTTTATCTT
Source organism: Acanthosepion pharaonis (assembly GCA_903632075.3). Classification (NCBI taxonomy): domain Eukaryota; kingdom Metazoa; phylum Mollusca; class Cephalopoda; order Sepiida; family Sepiidae; genus Acanthosepion; species Acanthosepion pharaonis. Next base: position 882,917 of record CAHIKZ030002889.1, read on the forward strand.
AATTTTAGTAATTATTCTGTAAAGTTACAATATCGTAAGTATTTAATGATTATTATTCTTTACACTACAGAAACAACTCAATTATGAATGAGGAAACAAACAATCAGACGAGCAAATTACAAGTAAATTATAAATAAGAAACAAAAAAACTAAATACAAGAAAGTAAATAAATTTGATACAAAAAAGAGATTTAAAATTCAAATAATACTTATAGAAAAGTAGGTTACAGACAGACAATTAAAATCATGAACGAATTTCAGTCTTAAGACTGAAATTCGTTCATGATTTTAATTGTTTCACATTTGAAAATTTTTTATAAATCATAATCAACATTATAAATCATAATCAACATTGTTTTAATTTGCATGTTTTATTTCAGTTTTACTTGTAATCATTATTCTGTAAAGTTACAATTTTTGTAATCATTAAGAAGAGATTATTACTCAAATACAGTAACAACTGAATTATGAATTAGGGAACAAACAATAATTAAATAAACAAATTATAATTAAATGATGAATGAATAATTATGATGAATAAATAAAACAATTAAGCATAAATAAGAAACAAATAAATACAAACAAGCAAATAAATTAGATACAAAACAATAAATAGATTTAAAAATCAAATAATACTTTCAGAAAAATAGGTTATTGATACAAAATTTAGCTGAATGTTTGAAGTTTTTTTTTGCTTAACTTGTTATTTGTAATATTATTATTTTCCCTAGAATAAAAATTATTTAAAAGAGCATTTGTAGAGCTCCAGACAAACATTCTTTGTATTTTTTCTATATTGTGACCCTCATCACAAGTGTCAACATCAAAAAGAAGCTCATAATCTGCCAAAACATTCAATGTTATATGCATGGCTAATTTTCTTTGATTTACAGAATGAAAAAAAGAATGATTTTTTATAAGTTTATCAATGACTACATAATTATAGAGAACAAAATTTATAGTTTTATCATTAGGATATAAGAGAGAACCTCTATTATCCCCTAAAAATAGCTGCTTATTTCAGGTATTTCTTCCACATTATCTCTTACACTTCCAGATATTAAATCTTTTGCAACTATTGCATTTAATTTTCTTAAAAACTGCATTACAGCAATAACCCGCTAAGTATAGCATTACAGGTAGAACTTCTCTACAATTATTAACATCATCCTCTTTAACATCAATTCTATATTTATATATATAACTTTTTTTTCTCCTCTGTCACTTCATCCCAGTTTGGTTCTTGCAAACTCTTTAAATCAATTTTAATGCATTGCTGATTAAATGGTAAGCTCAATTTTAAAGCTGATTGCATTCTAATTTTTTTTCACACTCAAATATTTGACGTATCGAGATATTATACTGATCCCCACTAAGTTGTCGGTATTGACCAAACCTTGCTTCAAGGTGATCAGTTTGAAATTTGCCTGGTAATATGTACAGCATTTTCAGTTCTTCTATGCAATACTTGGTCAGTTCTAGAAATGCATAGGTTGTATGATGCAAAGCAGTAAAGGTTTCCTTTGTTAATTTGCCATTTCTTCCAGAAATGCTATTCCAAGATTCTAACCAGTAACAGAATGCAGAGAGAAATCTAAAATTTTCTTCATTCATTCTAAGTGGATTGTAGTATTTATTTCTAAGCCGACAACCTTTATGTGGCGTTTTGATATTCATTATTGTCCACCAAATATAAAATATGTTTATATATTCTGCAACTTCTGCAAAATTAGGCAAATATTTCTGTTTTCCTAAAGTCAATAATCCTTGAATAGTATATTCATTAAAAATTTGCAAAACTAAATTAACATTTTGCCTTTCAAGATTAGTGGGTGAAAGTGCTTTTGAGGTTAATTTATAACAATATTTCAAAATTGATTGAGATTCTAAGGCATGAAGTTTCTGTAAGGTAGAAAATGGGGCAATTTTGGATATTATCTAATTCATGATTTCCATTATGACAAAATTTGGGGAACAGCATGCATTTATTTGCATCTTTTTGACCAATCCAATTGTTTCTAAAGCATTTTAATATATGGACTGAGTCAAAAAGGAAGAAAAGGGGTCGAGACTTTATAACTGGGTGTGGATATACAATGGAAAGCTTTGGAGGACTGCAAAAGAAAGATATAGCTTTTTTATTTATAGCATTATTATGTTATAATTGATAATACTTGAAAGCCTATCTCCTCTAAACCAATTATTATGCATTTAACTATGTCAAATAACTTCTCAGCTTTAAGACATTTAGTTGGTATAACATGCACAACATCTTTATATTGTGAGAATACGCTGATAATCATGAAAGCAAAAGCACTTGTTGCAGCTTCACTGCAGTTGTCAGATAAGCCAACAATATTACCACCCTTATAATCTAAATAAGGTTTTAGATGTATTTCATCAACAAGTAAAGATACTGTGATGTCCTTCTGTACTAGGAACTTAAATTTCTTTTTTAATATACATAAGAAAATTGTTATCATGTTGCTCAATCAAAGGATCTATATATGTTGATAATGTTAGTCTTTTAATGGTTGAGTAGCTAGGTAAAATTATATTTTTGCTGTCTCTTAACAATCTGTACCCTTTAGGGGAGCAGTTATATAACAATGAAGAAAATATAATCATTTCTGTTGAATAATAAAGCTTATTTTGTGTCATTAAATTTAGCTGGTCATATATAAATTTAATTGTATTAAAATGTTTGTTTGATTCTTCTTGCACCAATAGTAGAAATGACATTACCAATTTTAATATAAAAATCATATTTTGTGGTTCAGTTTGCTGTTGTTCTGTGTCCATTTTCTTCGTGTTTTCTATCAGAATTTCAAGGGTATTTTGATCAGTTATGTTTAGGAATCTTATAGTCCCCTATTGAATGCATTTCCACCTCTCTACAAAACATGTACTGCAAAATCGGATTCAATTACAAGAGACAGATTGATTTTTGGATATGGGGATTTGATGATGCTGAATATAATAAGTGTCAATTGCTGCCTAACAAAACTCCAGTAATTTCTATCAAGGAAATTTAATTTCCCTTCTAGATCATTAACATTATGGAATTTCTTCTGCATTTTATATGCTAAGTCATCATTAATACTTTGATTTAAAGCACTTTTAAGAGCAGAATTCTCTAGTCGGATTCTCCTAGAGTCTGGTGACTAGAAGTATTCAATGAAGATAAATATGAGGGACAGTTTGGGAAAATTCTAGGAATAGCACCATCACGAAGATATATTTTTTTTAGTTTAACTGCAATTGTGGCACCTGTTATTTGTCAAAAGCTGACGATTCTCTCCTTATGTCCTCCGGTCGAAAATGTAGTTCACATACCTAAAAAGATTTTGAAAACCAAACCTATTTTAAATTCTTGTGAAAATCTAAGAAAATCAATCAGCAAAAATCTACAATAATATGAAGCATTAATAATTTTAGGAAAAGTGAAGAGAATTCAACAAAAGATTATTAGTGACGAAGCTATGTACAAATAAGAGAAATTTTAACGTTTATTCATTTTTTTAATTTAAAATGATAAATAAAAAAACATTCTAATAAATAAAACAATTCTAAAAAATTGTTAAATTATAATAATTTTAAAAAAAAATGAATTATTTTTATGCCTATAAAAAGATTCCTTTATGAATTTATATCGAAAGTTTATTTTTTATAAAAATTAGATTTCAGCTTTTAAAAACTTTCGCAACTTTGTTTTTGTGAATTATAAAGATATGAAATTATTTTAATCCTCAAAGTTTTAAATGCGTTTAATAACTTTTTAAAACAACACTTTGTTTTGAAATGTGTTGTTACAGACATGAAATTCATAATTCAATTAAAGTTTCATTTAGTCACGAATATAAAACAATTCCAAAAAATCGTTAAAAATAGAATTATTTTGTATGCATATAAAATATTCCTTTAGGAATTCATGAATGAATTTAGGTCGAAAATTTTTTTTTAAAAAAGAATTTTTAGATTTTAAAAAAACACACGAGAAAAAATGAATTTTTTAGATTTTAAACTTTATGTTATGCACGAGAATGAATGTCTGAAAGTCAATAAACTTATTTTTTTTCTCGCTAGATGAAAAAATGTCTTTATTAACAAATTTATGTTATGAATTACAAAAAGACATGGTATTAATTTTGTCATTAAAGTTTCAATAAAATTTACTTATTTTTTAATACAAAAATACGGGTTCAGGCGCAGCTCTAAACGAGACTCACCTTTACTCTGCTGAATTTAGTTGGTACTGAAAAAAATGATCTCTTCTGATTGTACGAATCCAAATGTCAGATAATTTTTTATCTTTTAGGGAAAGAAAATACATGTACTTTAGGGCCGTTTTTATAATTCCCTTTGCAATTTGGTACAACGCATCTATAAGGCATTGCTTTTGTTTTAAATTAATTCAATATTTAAAAGAAAGTATTAATAAACAATTTAAAAATGCCGCCGTAAAAAATCTGATACAAAAAACAAACGACACGCTTCTTGAAAGTCGGACTCAATATGATGACGTCACATTTCTCCTTAACCCAATCAAACAGGCCTTCTATATCGGTGGTCACGGTCCGGGTCCCTCTCTGCCTTCGGGCAGAGAATACAAGAGCTGAGTAACAGATTCCATCTAGAATATTTAGCTATCCACCCACGTGGGTTGCATGTGGCACAAGGCCGGTTTAACGTGGGTTCTACGAACCTGTAGGCTCGGCCAAGAATATTCCATTTTGAATACGTATAAACGGGTTCAGGCGCAGTCTACCTTCCCGAACGAGACTCTGCCCTTCGGCGGAGCCTCGTCCGAGTTCCTCTCTGCCTTCGGGTAAAGAGTTCGACAAGAGCTAAGAGCTGAGTAACAGATCACAGCTAGTATATTCAGTATATTTAGCTACCCCCACGAGGTTTGCATGTGGCAAAAGGCTGGTTTAACGTGGGTTCTCCGAGCCTGTAGGCTCAGCCAAAAATATTCCCATTTTTGAACCCGTATAAACGGGTTCAGGGGCAGTCTACCTCCCCGAACGAGACTCTCCCCTTCGGCGGAGCCTTGCCCGGGTTCCTCTCTGCCCGAAAGCAGTGTGTTCGACTGTTTAGCTGGAAAAGGTCGCAGCTAGTCCCCGTAGTCCGTTGACTTATAGCTAGTTACTACCTATAGTGTAGTCACTCATGGGGGTGACAGATTATTCCATTATATCACAAAGAAAGAGAAGTTCGGCGTTAAAATGGGAAGTTTTGATAGTACCACAACGACGAGCTGATAGGTATACATCTACTACATAAACTAAAGAAAATAATCGGCAAAAATTAGATAATCCTCTACATGGTCTCATAATCCGAAGAAAGTATAACTGAAAAAAAAACCAAACAAAACCAGAATAATAATTTCGGCTATAAAATGTCAGCATTCTGCCCATAATAATTTTTACTCAACAACCTTTAGAATAATTTAAAATATAGCCATTATGTTAACATAAATAACCAGAAATACCTGATCTTGCTAGCCACAATGCCCTAGTCACCAGTATATATAAATAGCGGAGCACACAAATTTGCGTTCAAACATGAAACTCTGAAGCCACTCGGTGTTTTTATCTTTTATTCTGTACTTTTATTGCAATTCTGTATGGTCCACTTCGCATTGGGTAGTTTTTATCACCAAATTCACTGTAGATGAATCCAACCATCTACCATTGTTTTTCAATCATATATATATATATATATATATATATATATATATATATTATGGAAAATATTCAACAATTTTTTTTAAATATAAATTTAACAACCAAATCGTATGAATGTAAGTATGAAAATTGATAAACCATGTGAGGACAAAGAATAATGAAAATTGATTGTTCATCACATTTTAATTTCCATTCATATTTAACCTTTTATAGGATTCTTCTACCATTGTTTTTCAATGCATATATATATATATATATATATAAATATATATATTTTATAATGGAATAAAGGTGGAAGTGAAGGTTACATTAATATTCAACAATTTTTTTAAATATAAATTTAACAACCAAATCGTATGAATGTAAGTAATGAAAATTGATAAACCATGTTTCTGAGGACAATATGAATAATACACCGAAATATTGACTCTGTTCATCACATTTTAATTTCCATTCACATTTAATCCTTTATAGGATTCTTCTACTGCATGCTTTTAAAAGGTTTTCTACTATGCCAATATTGCAAGCAACAGACGAATATGGCATAGCAACAGACCTTTTGATGCAAGATTAGCGCAGTTACTTATGCAGTGTATGTGCAAATAAAACACACCTCAAACCTCAGATAATGACTAGTAATCATATTTTACACAAAATGGATTTAATAAAGAACTTAGTAACTATTTTCTTGTCATGTTACTATCGAATGTGCACAAACAGATCTCAACAGAATTTATAAACTATCAGACATCTTATGACTATTAGACACCCTTGATGAAAACCAGCCACAAAAAGAATTTAAGGACGTTTATTAAACAATAAACTACCGTAATTTCTCAAAAATAATACTGGTGATAGTAGGGGTGCGTATTATAAACAGGCTTAAGGAAAAATATTTTTTCGTTATTGATTTATAATAATAAATACGTACGGAAGATTTGATCATTTGTTGGGGTGCGCATTATTTATGGGTGCGTATTATTTTCGAGAAATTACAATATCTACAAACATGAGATGATCTGATGAAAAAGATCGAAAATTGCCTCATTTAAATGTCGCATTGGTAGTGCAAAGATATGCAGTGCTAACTCATTGAATTAAAGGATTATTGAAGGATTAACATTTATTTGAACTGTAGCGTTAGGTGCTGAAATCCTAGGAAAACATTTTTATCACTAGATAATCATGCTAGGAATTTATTTGAATAAACGATATTTTTAATACGGCATTATTTCTTATTATTATAAAGGCTATTTTAGTGGGTATTGTTTCAGTTGACAGCCATGTTTCTTTCAACAATTTAAATTAATATAGACCGGCTTGAAGATCGGCAAGACCTAGTAAAAGAATTCATTTTTCCATCAGCGAGAGGGTGCTATCATGTGGTTGGCAGTAAATCTATGAGAAGGACAACTATAGATTCAAATCGGTATGTCTACTATACAGATAAGCAAAAGGATTACGGAGTTCGCATGACGATAATCCAGGGATATGATCTCAACTGAGGTTGAAGTAAAAACAAAAAAAGGATACCTTTATATGTAGATGTATATTTTTTTTTAAGCGTTTCACCCCAGGCAAGGCGGGAAGCCACTAGGATGCAAGGGGTTACAGAAGATTTGGAGCGAGATCAGATAGGAGTGATAGAGGAAAGGATGAGAAGGATAGTGGATAGATCAAGGTAACTGGAGACGTCGATTGACATTACATTTGAATAGTTGGAGATTATAGCTCTTAGGGAAACTGGAATAGGGAAGGGCGTTCCACAGGCGAGAGGTGCGAGATATGAAGCGATTGGAGTAGAAGAGACGGCTACATTTAACAGTTTCGAGAGTGAAAGGGTGAGAGCGGGATGCCAGCTTCGTAGGGCGCTTGAACTTATGAAGTCTGGGAACCAGGGAATGCAGCTCCTCGGAGCAATTTCCATGGAAGTATTTGTAAAAAAGACAGAGAGAGGCGACGGCGCGTCTGTGAGAGAGTGACTGTAGACGAGATGCCAGATCAGGGCCAATTATATTGCATATCCGCCTCTGGATCTTATCAAGAACCCCGAGGTAAACAGAAGGGGCTCCAGACCATATATGGCAGCAATACTCCATGGGATAACGATATATATTTTTATGTGCATCAAGAATCAATTTTGCGGGGGGGCTTGAAAAAGTGAAAAAATATTTTCGGGTGATGCGTTTCGTCCTTTAGGACTTCGTCGGATTAACTTTATGTTTATGGTGATGTGACTACGAACGAGAGATGCTGGAAATTTTAAATTTAAAGATGATTTTTTTTTTTAAAATATGTGTTTTGGGTATAAAAATCTAACCGATATTATTTAGATCCTTTTCTTTTTCTTTCCATCACTTTTGCTATCAAATATCCCACATTGTGATAAAAGAAAAAGATCTGTCAAGAATGCTGAAATGTTGTAAGAATCTGGAAAGTCAGATTGCATTTTATAGAGTTGTTAACTCATTATTTAATATTGATTACATTATTGTTTCTTGTTTATTGTGACCAGGTGTTAAAAATTAACAAACAACATTATAAAATAGCTACAAATAACTGCATTCAGAGTCACGCTTATTCCTACTCAGTGGCCTCTAGAATAATTTGAAATATAACCATTACTGCCTACTTAATAACCATTAGGCTAATACAATAGACCTTGCTACCCATAATGCACCATTGACCAGCATGTATAAATAGTCGAGCCAAAACACAACACATATGGCCTGAAGATTGGTTTGAAAAAGACAGTCGATGCTAAGTATTGACCTCAATGTCTATATTTATTACGAAATAATTGATCAGAACTTATCTCAAAATGCGGACATGAAAAAAAATTTTTACTGCATTACTTAAAAATCGAAAACTAAAAATGAATATTTAAAAAAAAAATAAGTAAAATAAACAAAAAAATCAAAACCAAAAAATAAGTATCAATTTAAGAATATAATACAAAAATTAACAAACTATGAATGCACACATAAACACAAGTAAATGTAATAATGATATTCAGCAAAAAATAATAAAGTAATCAGTAATAAACAATGAGTAAAAATATTAACAAACAACACTATAAAATAGCTACAAATAATTGTATTCAGATCCATAATTATTTCTACTTAATAGTTTCAAGAATGATTTGAAACATAAACATTACCACCCACCAAATAACTGTTAGGATAATACAATAGACCTTGCTACCCACAATGCACCATTGATCAGCATATGTAAATAGTCGAGTCAAAACACACACAGCATGGCTTGTTGATTGAGTTTAAGCATGAAACAGAATGTAGCTGCTAGTTGTTGACCTACCTCAATATCTATCTTATATATATATATATATATATATATATATATATATATATATATATATATATATATATGGTATAAGGACATATATTTTTGTATATATCAAGAACAGTCTTGAAAAAAAAAAGGGGGCATTTTATCCGTCATGACTTCATTGGACTGGGTTTGTTGACGTTGCTGTAATTACACATGCGCATGAACAAGTTTTTTTTTTTTTATTTTCTGTGAGCGAGTGTGTTTTTGTAATCTAGCCAAATTTATCTGTAGTCTCTTTTTTCTTTCCATTACCTTTGTTATTAAATATCCCAAATTGTGATTGTCAAGCATCGTGAAACGTTGAAAGATTCTGTGTGTAAATTTACTATATATATATATATATATATCCACAGACAGACTGTTTCGCAGCTCATCAGTGTGGCTAGACATCCGGTTTCTAGCTAGGATCGAAACCCGACTGAATTGGTGTCAGTCCGAGATTCTAACCATTAAGCCGTCGGGATGAAGGTGGATTTTAGCGTATTTATTTTTACAAACACGGGACCGACAGTGACTCAATTCGCATTTGCGAAGAGTCTCGCTATAATAGCTATAATAGTCACTGTTTACCAACCCATACCTCCTCCCCAGAGAGCTCAACTGAAATTAATTTTTCAGGAGCCAATATATATAGTAGGCTGATGAAAGAAATTCTAGACGTAAAAACAATAAAAATAATAATATTGAAAATAAGACTAATTATATTTATTGCATATTAGTAGGCTTTTTAACCAAAGAGAAGCATGAAGAGAAAAAATTTTAAAATCGGAATTTTCGGACACGACTGTGTCCTTTCTCAACGAAAACTAAAAAAAAAAAAACGAAGTTCGATTCTTTTGGGAGGTAATTTCTTTTCCGCACGTGTTATATTACTGTGCGCTTGCAACGATTAAGGCTGTAGAGGTTTTGCTTGTATTCATTGAGTATGCCTAAATTCCAATTTAAAGCGAAAATGTTTCTTTTATATATATATATATATATATATATATATATATATATATACACGCATAGATAGATAGATAGATAGATAGATAGATAGATAGATAGATATAGAACTCGAACAGACTTTAATTTTCAAGAAAGATTTGTGAGATTTGTTTTGTTTTGTTTTGTTTTTGTTTTTTTCTCTATTATTATTTACTCTTTTTGTTGACAAACAAAACAATCGGTCTGGGAAACCCAGAATTTGAAACTCTTTAAAAACACCAACAGAAAACGAGCTGGAATTGGGGCTCCGCCTGACATGACGATAATTTATAACCTGACCACAATTGAACTTGACGGTGTGTTTGGGAAATACGCGATGACAAAGCCCCATAAAAAGAAAGAATGCATTCATACAGAACATAGATAATGCGTGAAAAAATGCAACCACCCACACGCAATGACGAATACACGTGCACATAATCAGACGCAAACATATATAACAGTGCAAAATATATATACATATAGGTGTATAAATATATACATACACACAGATGCATATATATATTTTTCATTTAATTTTAATAAATTCCATCAAGACTTGGCGTTTGACTTCGTGCCAGTCTTAATCAAGTTAAGATTTTAATGTGGGACACCGCATATATACCTTATATATACATATATACATATTTAAACATACATTGTTAAATATAACAGGCAAAGAATGTATATTATGTTTGATCATAAGTCGTTCTAAACTCCGTATATTTGCTTCAATTTCGAGTGAAAATGACTAAAAAAAGTTGTCCGACATTTGATATTTTTATTAAACTGTTCCTTGATCTAAGCTTTCGGCTCACGTGAGCCATCTTCAGAGTGATTATGTGAACATTTAAACACCGATATTCACCATCAAAGATGATATTCTTTTATGCTGACATAGAAGATTGCTATGCGACGATTATAGTCGCCGAATAGCAGACGCAGGTCGGAAATTCACGATGCGGTTCTATGATGTTGTACCACGTGAGAGAATGAAATATTAACAACAGAATCATAGGTTTAGATGCAATGTAATGTGTTGTGACTAGTTTGAAATGTAATTTTGTTGAGTCTGGGTTGCTTTGTTTTAATGTAGATGGCCTCCAATATCTAAAGGTTCTTTTTACTGCGTGTATGTGTGAGTATTGTTGTGTGATCGACTAATATCTGTCTAATATTATCTACATGGCTATGTTTTTCTAAGAAATGTTGTTTAATAGAACTAAGATCAGAAAGGTGACAAGTAAGTCTACGGGAGAGAGTGGTTGTAATAAAATCAATATATATGGTATTAATATTAGAGATACAATCTCTAGACGGGCGTGTAAATTGATACGCTACATTGTTTTTTTTTGTTTTTGTTTTTTTTGTTTGTTTGTTTTTTTAGTGGATTTAGTTGTGTGGTTGCAGGTTTATTGGAAACTATGAGGTCAATTGTTGAATTTTTTTATAATATATGATGAGCTTGACTTGTTTATTATTATTAATGGGTTTAACATTTCTACCTGATATGTTTTTGAGTGTTGTTTCATCATCTTTGTAATCATTATGCATTTGGTTACAATAGTATAAGTTAATAGTATTATGTGTATTTTGACGTACACTATTATATATATATATATATATATATATATATATATATATATATATTTATGTGTGTGTGTGTGATAAAATTATAGTTTTAAGGTATGCTCTATTTATGGCCAAAAGTGCTCAATATCAGAGATAGATTGTGTGTAAGCATAGAACTGGACACTGAGATAAACACAATTTGTAACAGTCTGATTCATGATTTGGAGATTGCTTTCAAGCATGAAACAGACTGTCGTCATTCAACGTTATATATATATATATATATATATATATATATATATATATATATATATATATATATATATATATATGTTTATGTATTACTTCAAACATTTTTCTAGTGGACGATCGTATTTAAATTATACACGCCGTCTTTATTTTAAACAATGTCTATTATGCCTCCAGATAGCTAAATACGTGGGGTGTATATTGCAAAACGGGTGTCCGCTAGGAATAAGGTTTGACGTAATAAAAATGTCGGATTAAAAATAAATACATTAATCCGTTATATATATATATATAAAGTGAAACCAAGAAAATAGACACTATTTACATTATTCGGACTATTGTCCACATCTTTGTCGCAATATTTATTACAACGTTTCGGCCATTGTACGCTCCGGCCTTCTTCTGGTAAAAACGTGCAATGATAACAGCAAAAAATTGCAATATGAGCACTGGTAAGAAATGGTTGCTGAGACATTAGGTTTATAATACCCAGAAATTCATACGCAGATGTCTTCAAGGACTCATGGCACAGTGGATAAAGGCGTTGGTTAGATTTTTTTCCACAAACACCAATTAAAGAACATAAGACCAATTTCCTAAACAACCCTCATACCGATTATTCAACCCTACTAAAAATAATATCGGTAAAATTGGCAAAAAAATTTTTGAAAGAGCATGCAAATACTCGAAGCAGTAGTTTTCTAGCATAAAAAGGAAGAATGAAGGTACATTTATCTAATTCGTTATTCGTGACTTTTCCCCTTCCATCACCAAGAATCGGCTATAAAACTAGCCAAAAGTTACTGCCTTATTAACGATCGCGGAGTAAATATCATAAAGCAGGCATAAAGTCCTATACTATTCCATAATGGTTATCTGTGGACCAAAAGAAGTAATCCAGAATTTAATATTGCTATGGGAACGTATGATTCAACGGAGGCGTGCGAAACTGTTGAAATTCTATTATTGTAGCGACTTAGAGTTTTATTTTCAGCATCAAGGACAGCGGAAACTATAAAGATGTCGGTGTAATTCGCCTCCGTAAAACTAGCCGATGAAATATAGACCAATTGAGAAAGGAACTATATTTTTTAAAGCTCACGAACTACCTCCACCAACGCTAAAGTGATCAACTTTCTCAATCTAACCTTAGACCTGAATAATGGTTACTATAAACCATATATTGAAGCTTTATATAACTATAGCTACGTTAGTAAGGATTCAAACCACCACCACATAATCCTAGATAATTGACATAACTCAGTCCAAATTAGATTATTCACCAACTGCAGCAATAAGGAAGTATTTGATAAGATTAAAATTAAATATATGAAGGCTTCAGAAGTAAGCAATCATAAAATAAAATTAGAGTATTTAGAAAAAACAAAAAAACACCGTAACCGCAATATTATATGGTTTAATCCACCTTTTAACCATAATGTCTAAACAAATATCGGAAGAATTTTCCTAAATTTAATTCATAAGCACTTTGACCATTCACGAACAAAAATATGTTTAACAAAAATAATGTTAAAATCAGCTGTAGCTGCGTTAATAAAATAAACAAATCCATTTTCCATTGCAACAACATTATAGCAAACAAATATATTTCCAACAAAGACAGCGTTAATTTTTCTAAAAATAAATGTAACTGACGAAAAAATATATTGTGTCCCTTAAACGGTCAATGTATGACCGATATTATTGTATACCGAGCGAGTATACGTTCCGGTAGCGATATTAAATTTTATTTTGGTTCCACTGAAAATACTTAGAAATTTTCTTTCTACCATAATTGAATAAATGTAGATAATATAAAATACAGAAGCAGCACTGCTCTCTTTAAATATTTTTGACAATTAAAGAATGACGGTAATGCACTTTTTATCACCTGGGATATTATAACAATAGCCAAAGCTTATAACGATAAGGAAATAGATGCAATTTATGTCTTGTTGAAAATTGGTTATCTTAAAACACTTAAATAACCATAGCTAGAGAGATTTGAATTACTTGTTACATGCAGGCATAAAAATAAATATATTCTTAAATGCGTTGATCCAAATTAATTTTAATATAAATTCCGGTTTTATTTTAATGTAATTGATGTTTATTTTTAATATAAATTACAGTTTTTTTTTTAATAAGAACAAGTAACTTCCCTTTAATTAAAAAATGAATATTCACAGCACAATAATTTTTTTTTTTTGTACATAATATACAAATCCAGTTTATTTTAATTGCCAAATGTAATATTTTAAAATTAAAATATATATATATATATATATATATATAATTGAATAAAAGTTTAATCGGAGTATCTCGACAATCGTCTCTAATGAAACATCTATCTATATATATATATATATATATATATATATATATATATATATATATATATATATGTATGGATATATATGTATATATATATATATATATTTGGTTGGATTGATGTGAGTTTGTGACCCTGGGTTTCACGCTTTTGCGATCGTCAGACAAACTGATTAATTTTTTTTAAATTTCGGGTTTATGTAGATTGCGTGCATAATTACCGCACATATAATATATAAATAATATATATATATATATATATATATATATATATATAGAGAGAGAGAGAGAGAGAGAGAGAGAGACAAGCAAATAGATAAATAAATATATACATATATTCATTTGCCTACATGGTTAAGTGAATACCTAATGATAAAACATTTATTTTACAACAGAATCTATTTTCGTGTGAATGTGCTTCCCAAATAGATTAACAATGAACATTTCGCATCAAAATTAATCAATAACTGAGTCAAGCAGTGCACTTATTGATACACTCTCAATTATCAGTCATATATTTTAGATTCGTGTAAAAAAAACTTTCTTGGTTTTGTTAATTACATGAAATATATAGGCATAAAAAAATATTAGATAAAATACATAAACACTGACGAAATGGCAAAAATAAAAAACACAAGAATAAAAACGGAACAACAGAGTAAAATTTGGTTTGTCTGTATTTATTCCGATGTAAATCACTGAAAATTGAAAACATGCAATAAGACATTAAAAAAAAGATCTTGTCTGTTGAACATCTTTAATTAAATTTTAATATATATATATATATATATATATATATATATAAAACAGAAGATGCCTCTGTGTATGTGTGTGTGTGTGCGTATGTGTGCGTGTGTGTGTGTATGCTATTTATGCATCTCCACAATTTTTCGATCGATTTCAGTGAAATTGAACACACGTGTCGAAAATTTACTAAGATAGATCACGACCACTTTTTACTCTCAACTTCAAGCGTAAACGGAGGAACACTCCCACTCATTTTTCTGACGTTTACTCTAAAGCTGAGGTTAATAAGAGGTCCTCTGGGAATTCTTCAGTAATTCTTCTCAAACAATCTTTGCATCAACGGTTGTTCGAATGGCAATTTAGGATGGAATCATATGTAGAAACTATTGGCTAAATGACAAAAGCCGATTTTGCTGATTTTGTTTATCGCAGATTTCGTCCACTTAACTGAAATAATCTAAACCAAGAATTCAGGCAAGACAACTTGTGTGCCATATGCAATTTACATAGGTAATTTGGAAAGCATCGGGTGAAAAACCAGGGAGTTATTGCCCCAAAACTGGCTTTTTGAACAGGTTTTCGTGTTTTTTCGTTATACGTGGGTAAGCGAGCAAGACTAAAAGCACACTGTCTTATTTCTTGCATGATAGTAAATTTTGTGCGACATCTTTGAAGAAAATCAGATAAAAAATGAGTAAATTATATTTAAATGTATATAGGTATGGATATGATGAAAAGATACATACACGCACATATATTTGCACGTACATATATATTTCTACCTCAAGTGTGATAAATATAGTACTCAATGCTATGTGACAGTGCTATAAGTATATATTAGTGAATATATATAATATATGTATATTAATTAATTTACTGTTTATATATATATATATATATATATATATATATATATATATATATATATATATATATATATATATTTAAAAACAGGGAGGTGTGTGAACCGGGATATATATATATATATATATATATATATATATATATATATATATATATAAGCAAATATATGGATATAAATCCGACAGTATGAAGAAAATATATACGGAAAAAACAAACAAAAATCTTATATACAATTATGCTGTTTTAATGTTAATATGTCAACGTCGGACGTTTTCGGTCTAATAAACCATCTTCAGGACATATTCATAAATTATATGTTGTCTTGATAATGTTATAATTTATGAATATGTCCTGAAGGTGGTTTATTAGACCGAAACGTCCGACGTTGACATATTAACATTAAATCAACATAATTGTATATAAGGATTTTTGTTGTTTTTTTCCGTATGTATTTTTCTTCATATATATATATATATATATATATATATAAAGAAATAATCATACATAGAATCAATCAGCAATATTAATGCGATTAATGGCGAAATCACTTCGGTAGTAGAACATAATGTATGCATTAAAATACTATTAATCCATTGCATGATGTGATCCTCATTTATAAAAGTGTTGTCAGATGTTTCTAGTGTATATTTTTTAAGTTAAGCAAGTACTTTCGAAGACCATGTGTTCATCATCGGGCTTTAATTTTTTCCTTTAATGTTAAAAGTTGAAGACGAAATAATCGTTTGTAGACCGAAAGATGTTTTTTTAAGAATGTGCTATTTATTGACGGTTGTGCAATCTCGGAACGTGCGAGTCGCAACGCTAAAGTTCAAAATTTCAAGTGAGAATTTTTATATGAATTTTGTAATATGGTAAATTCTTTTTTACAAGTGTTTTTCTGTTAACATGACATGAACTAAGTATATAGCTCAATTAATATAGTGATATGTCTTAGTAGTATTTTTATCAGGAATTTCGTACTGCGGATGATTTGTTTTTTATAAACATATAATATTAAGCAACATATATTTTATATTTAAAGAAATATAAATATATGCTGCCTAATATTATATTGTTTATAAAAAACAATTGATCCGCAGTACGAAATGACCGAATGTTTGATTATACTGGCCTTGTTTATACGTTCTCTACCAAAAACTAATGTCTTACAAACCATAGATTGGCTCTGTGGAGGTTTGAAAAAACATAGAGTTGCCTATAATAGGGATTAGGTAGTCACCCTACTAGTAGACTGAGACCAAGACTGCAAATGCCTATAACTCAGTTAAGTGCCATACGCAATACACGCTTGGGCGATTATAACTGACTAGCAGAAGATTTTCCCTCTATATATTTAGCTATCTGTTTTAAACAGGGTACCAATCAAGGCTACAGAACCCAGTCTGCCCTGCTATTTATCTCACAGCTGGATGGAGAAAAGTATTTTTAAATTGTAGTTTTTTTTTTTTTTTGAGATGATAATAATTTACTGATACAAGTTTTACTAATTAACTGATAGCTGAGGGGAGGTAAGCAGGTAATTCATACGATGCACGTAAATAAATGTAACTCACCTCGTTTGAATTCGAACGCGGCACTTCGTTTTTTCATCCTGAGCCGTTACACCACGACATCTACAGCTTAATGCTATACAAATTATTTATGCACCAGTTTCTTAGTAATCTATCCAAACTAACAGGTGCATATATTTTATATATAGCATAAACCGTGTCCCTTTCTATTCTAAATTAGTTTGAATGGATTATTTCAAGCAATTGCTGCACATTTTTCATACAAGTATCTAGCGAAGAATTGTTTCCCTTTCTATTCAGTTTGCATTGAGATTTGACCCATAACCTTTTTGTGATCAGCCCCAAACATTTGGGGGTTACAATTTTGGTTTAGGCTAGACTATAGGCATTCTTTTGTCGCTGCAGCAATGAAGACGTCGTACAGTTTTGCCCAGTATTGTACAAGGTGTTGATGGAGCGAGCAGCCAACCACGAACGTGGTTTTTGGTCTTTTGTGCCTAGTGGGATGTCTTTTGTACTTGTGAAAGCAGGCGTGAGAACAGAGTGGCAAATTCTAAATGACATTTAAGCGAGATCATTTTTTTTCTTTTCTTTTTCCATTGCTCGCTTTTGGAAGCATCCGTCGCTTTCATCTTGGTTCTTATTTAAGAAAGATTTCATGCATCGATAAAAGTTATCTCCGTACAAAATCGGCAGACGAACAAATTGCAAATTTTAACTACGTCTACGAATCATTCACATGACACACACACACACACACACACACACACACACACACACACACACACATATATATATATATATATAATTCTCATTCTCTACTTTTTCATTAATTTTCCTAACATACAAGAAAAACACAATAAAAAGTTAAACAAAAATATTTTCTCAGTCTTTCTCAGCAAAGCATGAATTAAATAAGTATAAATCATCGTCTAAATAAGGATAAATTGTCGTCTAAATTACACAAAAATGAAACTAACACTGACATCTCATTTTTAACCGATATATTTACCAAAATTGCATAAAAATATCTTGAAATACTAAAGAGTAAATTTATTCAATAAAATCGCCATTGGCTACAACCATGGCCTCCAGATGACCCCAGAATCTCCTGCAACTCTTCTGGACGGTCTCCTTGTTTAAGTTGGTGAATGCTGCCATAATCCTTGCCTTCAGTTCATCTTTGATGTTACAAAGAGTTTTGTTGGCCTCTTGCTCAACGGCACCTCACACATAATAACCAAAGGGGGTTGCAGTCGGGAGGGTTTGGTGGTCACAGAAATTGTCTGACAACTATGACTGAGTTCTCCTGCTTGTGTGGCATGCTGCAAATTCTTGTAACTGGACATAGGGGCTTCCAGCAGCCACACTTAGGGCAGCACTACCCACTCAAGGCACTTGATGTAGGCCTCCGTCATGTGTTTGAGGTCTCGTGAGAAGATGAATGAAGGCATAATATTGCCATCACTACTGATCACTCCAAACACCATGATGTTGAATAGATATATCATCTAACTCTTTCCAAAACCACCTCCCTGTCCTCAGATTGACACAACCACTCTGAAATGTTCGTATTGAAGCTTCGGCGCGAATGCCAAACAGTACAGCTTGCCGTTTCTGGCGGAGTGAATTGCGCCATAGTACGCTTTTTTCTCACAGGCGGTTCCCAAATGACCCTACTGTACAATGCAGTCGACAAAATCAAAAACAAACAACGCGCATGCGTGAAATTAAAAATATAAAATGCGACAATTTAACTATCGCTCACTGTATATTCAGGATGCATCAAGAATTCTTTTACAAACTTTGAGGGTAGGCTCCTCACACCAAAACAAGGTCATATGTCCGCAAATCCTTCTTTTTTGGATTATTAAGTTTAAAGTAAGTTTACAGTATATGGCACTGTGTTGCCATGTATACTTGGTGTTATTTGTCATTCGTGTACATTTGAGGTTAGTTTGTGTTATATCTCGTGCAAGATATAATAAACAAATTAACCCGAGTGTTGGTTTTCAATAATAGGTTTATAATCGGGTGTAGGTGTGTCAAGTACAGAGACGGGAGTATGCTAACCTCAATAGGTGTTAACAAACGAAGACTTTTCGACTGTCCGCTGTGGTCGTACTTAATCGGCAACCAGTCCGTCCATTATCGTGAATGGGGAAGTTGGGTTATATCATCACAGCAGTTTGTCTTCAACGTTTAACGTGTGTAGTAGTGAGTTAACGGAGAAGTGTTCCGTTTAACAATAAATAATAACAGAATATTCATATCGTGAGCAGGCAGATATTATTTATACACGAATGATAATGGACGCGATGCTGCACGGCTGTGTCAGGTTGCGTTTCCAGATCGAAGCCAGCCGAATCAGCCAATCTTTGCTGATGTTTATCGTCGCTTTGCTGAGACAGGATCTGTGGCACCACAAACTATGGATCGCCTGACCACGAAAAAAACATTCTACATGGCCTTTTGGACACGTGTGTATATATGGATATTTTACTTTATCTTGGTGTCAGGAAGCTGCCCCAAAAGTTTTTAAAAGTATTTTTGATACACCCTGTATATATTCATTGCAGCCATTTCAGATATTAAACAAAACACTGCTTTTGAAAAACGTATTTTTTATACGTTTTAACATCAGACACTTCCAAAGATACACCAAGAACTCAGTGTAAATATTTATCTGAAATTCTATTTTGTAATGAAAAATATTTGACGATAGATCTATGCTCCCCACCCCGGTGTTAGTGCTGCATAATTTCATATTCTCTTGGTTTTAGACAAAAACTTACAAATTTTCCAACAGATTTCAGAGAAATTTTCACTTCACAAAAATATTTTTTTATAATTATAGTTTAATTATAATGGAATAAAAGGAAGTTGTCAGTTTAAACCGAGGCCAGAAGGATATAGCGATAATAGTCGGAAAAGTAAGAATTTATACACGAGAAATATTTTAAAATAAACAAAGAGGACAACAATTTGGAATAATAAAACATTTCACATCTTATTGATAATTATTTTTTAATATCATTTCTCTTCATGATGTAGGCGATTTCTTTCTTTAAGTTCAGTGAACTGCTAAGAATTCTTTGATAGTGGAACGGTTTGCCGTCTTCTTTCAGATTTAAACTTGGTAATTTTTCGGCATATTTCCATGGAATTTTCAGTTTCAAAAATTTTAGTTTAGGATTATGATTTACATATACAGATAGAAAAGTTTTAAACTATATATATATATATATATATATATATATATATATATATATATATATATATATATATATATAACAGCGCGCATGCGCGAAATTAAAAATATAAAATGACGATAATTTACCCATTCGCGCTGTTTGTTTTTTTGTTTTTGTTTTGTTTTGTTTTGTTTTTTGTTTTTTTGTCAGCTGCACAGTATAGTGGGGTCAGTTGGGTACGGTCTTTGAGAAAATGATCACCATGACGCAATTTACACCGCCAGAAATTTGGAAACAATATAATGTACGGCCTGGTCTTCGCACCGGAAGCTCCAATACAAATATTTCAGAGTGTCTGGGTGACAGTGCAGAGGATTCCGAAAGAGTTGGATGAGTCTAATAGTGATTACGAAGGTGTTTGGAGTGATCAATAGTGATTACGACGTTATGCCTTCATTCATTTTCCTTGTCTTTTATTGAATATAGTTACTCTTTAGTATACCAAGATAGTATTTCAAGATATTTTTGTGTATCTGTGCTAAATATATCTTAAAAGGATATGTCAGTGTTATTCTTACATACAGCATCATTCATGGTTGTAATGCACGTGATAAATTACTGACCAATGAAAATCAAACAAGACAAAAGTGAAAATACCAGAATGTCTGGCTTATTCTCCGTTTCTAAGCACTGATGAAGCTTTAACAAAAGTGAAAAATGTTAGATCCCAATTGTTCATTAACTTATCATCCTGTCGGATTCCGATCCATATTTGATTTGTATTTGATCCTAAATGATATATATATATATATATATATATATATATATATATATATATATATATATATAAATTTCCAAGAGGATAGTTAGAACTCAATTTTCCACATTGCTGGATGGGTCTCCATATTTTAGTGTGTGTGGGAAAGTTCCCAAATCTTAGTTCTTGTTAAGGTGACGAACATCCAACTAGCTTCAGTTCCCTTAGTTATTATATATATATATATATATATATATATATATATATATATATATATATATATATATATATATATATATAATAAAGGCTCAAACACTAATATTCCATGGTTATAATTTATTACATTGGAATCATAATCACGATCCAATTCATTAGACCTACAAACCAAAAAAAGAAGCACATTGAGTTCTACAAACTTACAACCTTTAAACCACTTTAAATACACCAATCTTAAAACATACCACTCTGAAATACATCTTACAACCTTTAAACCGCTTTAAAATACATCGAACTTACAATCTTTCAACAACTCTAAAATATACCAATTCTTGAAACCTTTAAGCCACTCTAAAATACACCAATCTTAAAACTTTTTAACAACTCTAAAATACACCAATCTTACAGTATTTGAATCACTCAAAAGATGTGAACCACTCAAAAATAAGCCAACCTTAAAACTTTACTCGAAAATGCACCAATCTTAAAACATTTAAACCACTCTAAAATACACCAATGTTTCAAGCTTTAAACAACTCTAAATTGCACCAATCTTAAGACCTTTATACCACTCTGAAATACATCATACAAGCTTTAAACAACTCTAAAATACACCAATCTTAAAACCTTTAAACCACTCTAAAATATACCAACATTACAACCTTTAAACCACTCTAAGATACACCAACCTTACAATCTTTAAACCACTCTAAAATACACCAATCTTAAAACCTTAAAACCACCCTGATATACACCAGCCTTACAGCCTTTAAACCATTCTAAAATACACCAATCGTAAAACCTTTAAAACACACCAACCTTACATTTAAATCACTCTACGTTACACCAATCTTACAACCTTTAAACAACTCTAAAATACACCAAATTTACATTTTTTAAACCACTCTAAAATACATAAACCTTACACCCTTTAAACCACTCTAGAATACATCGATCTTACCATCTTTAAACCATTCTTAAATACACCAATCTTAAAACCTATAATCCACTCTAAAATACACCAACGTTACAACCTCTAAACCACTCTAAAATACAGCAACCTAAAAACCTTTAAACCACTCTAAAATACAGCAACGTAACAACCTTTGAACCACTGTAAAATTCACTAACCTTACAATTTTTAAACCACTCAAAAATACACAAAACCTACAACTTTTAAATCCCATACTGTAACAGGTAACTTTTCTATTATCTTCATATTATCTTCTATAGTAGTAGCAGCAGTTTTTGTTGTAGCAGTAGTAGTAGCTGGTATCAGAAGACATTTTCTCAATCCACTGCAAGACATGCGCCTTGGTGAAATATATCAGACATTTGGAATAATGGGCCTTAATATAACATGCTGACCTGTTTGCATGGACCCAAGCCCACAAAGCAAATTGTTCAAACA
Source organism: Acanthosepion pharaonis (assembly GCA_903632075.3). Lineage (NCBI taxonomy): Eukaryota > Metazoa > Mollusca > Cephalopoda > Sepiida > Sepiidae > Acanthosepion > Acanthosepion pharaonis. The sequence continues at coordinate 905,794 of CAHIKZ030002889.1, forward strand.
TTCAAACACTTACATATGAGCGCAAAGATAATATTATAGTTGAGGAAACTGAAATGTTTTATTTTTCAAAGTATCCGAATAGATAAATATCAAAAATTGCTAAGTGAAAGTGCAAATTTACCATAACAATTTGATTCCGATGAAGAAATTGCTTCTATAATTATATTTTCGGGGTTTGAACTGGCATGAATACCTTCTCCAGATGATGCTGAAACCTAATATATGTAGCAAATAAATTAAAAAAAAAACGCATTGAACTTCTCTTGTCTTCTGTCAGCTTGGCTGATGCTAACCTTCAATAGAGTAACTTTCTATGATTTCTTAGTCTCATGTCTTACACTGGCTGAAACGGAGAGATTATATTGAATCAATTGCTAAATCTGTTGCTAGGAAAGTAGGTTCGTTATGTCATGATAGACAGTTTCTTGCCAGAATCTATCTTAAACTACATTTTCATCTATTTCTTGAATATTGCTGCTGCATCTCGTTTGGTGATTCTGCTATATATTTAGAGATGCTTGGCGGAGAATCTGCAACATTATCGCTCCTGACCTGACATCTCGGCTTCAGTTATACTTCCGCCGTAACGTAACTTCTCTGTGTCTTTTCTATAAATAGTTTCAGGGTAATTATTCTGATGAGCTTTCCTCTTTGGTACCTAGACTTTACGAATTTAGGCGCAGTACTAGATTGGCAGCTAGGTTTTCATAATTTCACTTTTGAAACTGCTAGTTGTCACCGTAAGTTCTATGCTAATGCTTTCTTCTCTTGCACTTCTCGCCTGTGGAACTCCTGCTTTCCTATCAACTACGGTCTTCAAAATTTTAAATGCAATGTCAATCGGCATCTTCTGTCTCTTTGAACCTGTTATTTTATTGTCTTTTGTGTTTCTTTCCTTCTCAGTAACTTTTTTTTATCATAGTGGTTGTTATTGCCTTATTTGCGATGAAATGAATAAGGAAAATATGGCGCCACGCTGACGCTTTCTATAGGTTTTGAGAACTACCTATGTACTTATGAATAGTTATATAAGGGGAGATAATTAGAACTGTCTTTATAACCACATTCTCATTCACCGTTTTATTTATTCAGAGGGTATAGAGTCTTCCGAACGACTAGCCATCTTTCTGGTAAAATTTCTTCAAATTCTGATGACGTCGGGCTATTTGACCTATTTGGATTTGAAATTGAAGGTTTCAGCCTGAAGCTCTTTCGCATTCTTCAATGCTTGGGCCGTTCATTTTCTGAAGAGATGTTGGTATCAGGATGATCCCGTTTCTGAGCTATCAACCGTTTATCTGGACTAGTGTTATACGGTAAAGTTTCTAAGTTCGCTCTGCCTATCTGAGCGGCGTCGTTTTTTCGGTTAGGTCCCAGGAACAGATATCACCGGTTTCTTTTCTCGAACGGTTACAGGTTTAGATTAATTCCCTATGTGTCATTTTGGTACAGTGAGTTAATGTAATTTTGAAAATTATGACACTATGTATTTGCCTTTATTAACACAATTTTTCTGCCCTTAAAATCTTCGACTTTAAACATTTGTGTGTTGTAGATGAGAGTTTTTAAAAACCACTTAGTCCTGGTCTTTCACTTTTTCTTCATCTATCTCTTTCTTTTTTTATTTTGATATTTTTTTTTCTTTTTGTATTTCTTGTTTTTTGTTGTTTTTTAGATTTTATTTTTGTTTAATCCCCGACGTTCGGTCATTTTTTTCTTTCTGTCTTTCTTTTTATTTTGTTCTCATTTTTATATCTACTTTTTTTCTTTTACCTTCGAGCAGTCACCACGCTTCTTTCTTTCTTTCGTTTTTTTTCTTTCCTTTCGTTCATTTTTATTCCATCATTGCCTCTCTTGAAATTAATAATTTTTCATCTTTTTTCTCATTTTACATACATTTTTTCTTTTATTTAGCAGTTACGACCCCCCTTTCTTTCTTTCTTTCTTTTTCGTTTTTTCTTTCTTTCTTTTTCTTTTCTTTCTTTCTTTCTTTCATTTTATATTATCGTTGCCTTTCTTGCAATTATTAATTTTTCATCTTTCTTTTAATTTTGTTCACATTTTTACATCCATTTTTTCTTTTATTTAGCAGTTACGACCCCCCCTTTCTTTCTTTTTCTTTTATCTCTTTCTTTCTTTTTCTTTTCTTTCTTTTTTTTTCTTTTCGTTTTTTTTTCAATTTTCATTTTTATATTTTCTTTTAATTTTGTTCACATTTTTACATCATTTTTTCTTTTATTTTTAGCAATTATTAATTTTTCATCTTTTTTTTTTCTTTTTTGTTTTTTTTTTTTTTACATCCTTTTTTTTTTAATTTTTATTTAGCATTTTACATTTTTACATCCATTTTTTTTTTTTATTTTTTTTTTTTTCTTTTTATTTCTTTTTTTTTTTTTTCTTTCTTTTTCTTTCTTTCTTTTTTTATATTATCGTTGCGTTGCCTTTTTCAATTATTAATTTTTATTAATTTTGTTCATCCATTTTTCTTTTTTATTTTTGTTCTTTTTTTTTACATCTTTCATTCTTTTTTTCTTTTTTCTTTCTTTCATTTTGTAACGTTGTGACTGAACATTAATTTTTCTTTCTTTTTTTTTTAATTTTCATCAATTATCGTTGCAGTTCTCTTTTGATTCTTTAATTTTCATCTTTTTTCTCTCATGATCTAATTCTTCATCAATTTTCTGCTTTTTTTTATTTCTTTTATTTCTTGCATCCACTTCCATTCGTTCTTTCATTTTTCATTCATTCCTTCTTTCTCATAGCAATATATTCTTTCTTTCTTCCTTTTATATTTCTTCTTTTGTTTCTTTTTTACTTGCAGTTTCTTACCATTTTCTTTTCTTTTATTTCTTGTGATTATTCCATTCTCTTTCTTTCTATTTTTCTGTTTTTCTCTTTTTCTTTCTTTTTTTTCTTTATTTTTCTCTCTCTTCTTACGGTTACTTTTTTCTTTCCGTTCCAGTATTAATTTCCAGTGCCTTTCATCATTACTTTTCTTTCTTTCTTTCTTTCTTATTTCTTGCGAAAAATCTATATCTATCTATCTATTTTCTTGCGAAAAATCTATATCTATCTATCTATCTATCTATCTATCTATCTATCTATCTATCTATCTATCAGGTCATCCCATAAGTTCTGTCTGAATTTTGAATAAAGAAAACACGTGACCAAATGTTACATTTAATTACAGATTCAATCAACAATGTATTTTCCCTGATTATCTATGACTTCCTTCCATCTATTAACAAGCTTACTAATTCCATTACTGTAAAATTCTTTTGGCTTTGATTCGAAGAACTCACAAATGTCAGTTTAAACATCTTCCTGTGTTACAAAAGCTGTTTCTTCTAAATGATTCTGTAAGCTACAAAACAAATGGTAGTCTGAAGGAGCAAGATCGAGAGAATAAGGTGGATGAGGAATTTTCTCCCAACCATGTTCTTCGATCTTTTGTGACGTGATTCTTGCTGTGTGGGGTCGCGCATTGTCCTGATGATACATCACCTCTTTTCGATTCACTAGAGCAGGTCTTTTTTTCCTCAAAGCTTGGTTCAAACGCTCTAATTGCTGACAGTATATTTGAGTATTAATTGTTGCATTAGGTGGTAAGAATTCAAAGTGGATTATTCCTTGGCGATCCCACCAGATTGAAAGAAGAAACTTTTGCCCATGAAGTTCCCTTCTCGGCTGTGACTGGGGTCCTTCCCCTTTACCAAGCCACTGTCTACGACGCTTAACATTTCGATAAAAAAGTCTATCCAAAAAAGTTGAAACATGTTAGCGAGAATGGGGAGAAGAGCAGATGTCAACTCAGGATTTGAGGTTGTTTTCAGACAATTCATGAGGCACCCATTTTCCAAGTTTAGGAACTTTTCCAAGTTGTTGAAGATGACGATGAACAGTTGTATGGTTTGAACTGAGAACTACTGCCAATTCCTCAACAGATAAAGCAGGATTTTCTTCAAGGGCTGCTTCAAAAAGCTTTTCATCAAACTCAACTGGACGTCCGGTTCGATCTTCATCTTCAAGGGTGAAATCTCCACCTCTGAATTTTGCAAACCATCTTCTGCAAGTTCTTTCATTCACACATTCCTCTTCATAAACTGAGTGAATGTTTCTAGCCGCTTCGGCTGCTGAGTTTCCTTTCTTGAACTCATAAAGCATTATGTGCCTCAAATGATTCTTGGGTACTTCCATGTTAGCAGGGTTTTAATCAAACAAAATTTAATTTTATTGTTCTCTGAAATAAAATTTGATCAGTTTAAATGCATCTAAACATAAAAATAATGTTCAGCTCCATTAGACATTATAAAATACTCTTTAAATTTCGTTCATTTTAAAAAAAAGAGGTAAATTCGGAAAGAATTTATGGGATGACCTGATATCTATGTATCTATCTATATCTATCTATCTATCTATATCTATCTATCTATATCTATATATATATATATATATATATATATATATAGATATACATTCACACATATATATACACACACATACACACATATATATACGCATATACACACACACATATATATATATATATATATATATATATATATATATATATATATATATAAGTTCAACCTAATGAGTCATATAAAAACGTTATCATTCAAATTCTGCTGAACAGAGCGTGAATCAGACTAGAATTGCCGTCAAAGACACTGGAACAAATATTGCTCAGAATGATATCAGAAAGAGCAATACGAATATGTTTTATATATTATGGAAAAGCGTTTGATGAATTATATTACAAAGTACTTTTGGAACTGGTTGTTAATATTGACATATTTGGGTAAGATATTAGAATAATCCAGAATATATACTGGCATTAATTCGTCTGCATACAGATAAAAAATGAATTCCGTAAATATACAAAATTAAAAGGGAAGTAAGACAAGGATGTGTCTTCTCACCGGACTTATTCAACTTATACATCGAGACGATTCTAAGAGAATCAGAATTCCCATCAGGATTTATTATTGGTGGTCACAATCATAACAACATAAGGTATTCAGATGGCACATTGTTGATAGCAGACACAGAAAGGAAACTACAAGAAATCCTACAGAAATTTAGCGAATGAAATCAAGAAAAAATATCTAAATATCCATTACGAGAAGGCAGAACGTAAGATTGCCAGCAAATTCAATGTCTAAGAAAAAAAATTTTTATTTTTATATTTGGTATATTAGACTTTGAATTGTATCACTTCGTGTATCCCATAACTTGCTTGACATTTCAGCTAATCCGAGGAATATTTTATGAGCGGTTCCAAACTCAAAACCTATGAAAGAGCAATAATATTTTTGCTCTTGTAAATAAATACCTGTCACAAAATAAAATCATTCTATTTGCCTTGATAAAGTCCCACAGATGATGCAACGCGTGGGCAAAATTTTTCCTTCATTCTTATATATATATATATATATATATATATTGGGAAGGCCAAAAGTCGTTTTACCCGTTTCCAATAAAGGTAAACAAATTTCTAAATAACATAAACTTTTATGTAATCATCGTACAATTATAATTCCAATATAACATTTACATTTTCTTTATTTTCCTCAGTATTCACATACTTCGGACGCCTACTTCTTTCTTACCATCTTTCTTTTTTCAAATCATTTAGAAATTTGTGTTTATTATTATTGGAAATGGGTAAAGCTACTTTTGGCCATCCCTGTATATGATGCATATATCGAAGCGCAGATGTAGCCGATAAATGACAATTTTAATAAAGTGTGGCAATTAAAATTTTAATAAAGTGCGGCAATTAAAATTTTAATAAAGCGTGGCAATTAAAATTGTAATAAAGCGTGGCAATTAAAATTTTAATAAAGTGTGGCAATTAAAAGTGCTCAACACAAAGTAGACCATATAAAACGTAAGAGAAATGAGAAATAAAAATAAAACCGAGGCAACTAATGTTTTACCCGCAAAGATGAAGGATCATCAGGCCGGGTTCAACGTCTATTTTGTGTCGCTCGTGGCTTAAGCCTTAAATATTTAAAGCATAAACCACGAGCTAAACAAGATAACAATTGAACCTGGCCTCCATTTTTAAGAGGTAGAGTTGTCTCGGCCTTCATTCTTCTTTTACTTTACGTCCAAAATGCGTAACAGCTAAATTGTCCAATTGTTAGCTTAACCGCTGTATTTTAGAAACGGTTAAATATATCTCACTGGGATTCTCTGAGGTCTTTATAACACTATTGGACTATACTTTGAGCAATAAGAATGTATTTAGCTGTAAGTTGAAATGATGATCCCTCTTCTTGTTGTGACGTCCTCATCCAGTCTTCCTCTCTGCTGTTCCCTCTTTTTTAAACTTATTCACCGTTCTCTTGATGGTTCTTGAATGGACTTTGACAGAGTATGAATGTTCTGAATAACATTTTCCTCTCACCATTGCTGAACTGGAAGGACAATGTGGCTGACCAAAAAACGATTTTTAATCTGTTCGCTTTCTAGCTGAATAACTCAAAGGATTTTTCAGTGATTCTTACGACAAATTATGTCAAGATGGCTAAACGTCTTATATGAAACCCGGAAAAAAGAAGCTCAGTTAGTCTAATGGATTTTTCAGATATCAAACATTTTGTTGGAAGGACAATTACCCCATGGTGTTACACGATTTGGACAAGTTTGCTGTTACACCCGGTGTATGTATGTATATATATATATATATATATATATATATATATATATATATATATATATATATATATATATATATGTGTGTGTGTGTGTGTGTGTGTGTGTGTGTGTTTAGGCAGCATTTTTTCATTCATACATGTTTCATTAAATAATATAGACAAGTGTTGTCTATTTATTTTATGTAAATTTTTTCATAACGTCTGATATGCTTAATAACATTATCATTAAACGAAGAAAGAAAATCACAATATTGATCCATATTTTTTAATCCAATCTAAGCTTTCGGCTTACATAAGCCATTATCAAAGATGTCAATTACTGCTCAATATATTAAGCAATATACGGACAAGACAGTGACGATAGTCTGTTATTGTTTACATGGATGATTTCCTAGCAACAATAAACACGTGCATGTAAGACGCTAGAAGCGAAAATCGCACCGCAGCTCATGACGTCACACATGACCACGCGAGAGTGAATTCGAGAAGTGTTAAGTATGGGAAGCCGTTGGTATAAACAAATGGCTTCTGTTACAATTATAGACATTTAAGGATATTTGTAGAGATTCCATAGTTGATTTTGTTTAGGTTTGGTTTAAACTGTTTGATGTATATGGCTTCAAGGATTTTTAGTTTTTGTCTATTGTCTATATTATTTAATGAAACATGTATGAATATATATATATATATATATATATGTGTGTGTGTGTGTGTGTGTGTGTGTGCTCGCACGCACGCGTGGGTGTGTATCATTTTGGTTGGTCCAAGAACATATTAAACTATAATCAGTTAGCCACGTTACTAATGACGAATTAATTAAATTATTCAAAACAAAACGTTGCGACAATCTTCCAAGAGACTTTAAAATCCGAATTCGCGATTCTACAATTTCAAATCCACTGACGCTCGTGGCAAATAGACAACTAACTTACCAATTAGACTGAGGTAATTATGGGAGAGTGGTTTATCCAAGAGTTCATTCATTATGCTTTTCTTCGTCTCTCATTGCAGCCTGTGACAAGACGTTTTGTTTTCGATACGAATTATTAAATAAGAGACATCAACATTTTTACATATAATTTAAAAAGAAATGCATCCGTTTTAATATAATATTGTTTGAAATCACACTTTTTATCTAATATGGCGATTTTCGAATCGTAGCTTACATTAGGCATGAAGCCGAAAATAGAGAGTGCCCAGTGAGGATCGAACTCACTCTTCAGTCACATAGCGAGATAAGCTTGATAAACATTACATCACGTTGAAGTACTCTCCTTTTTATCTAATACTAGCCGAATTACACGGGCCCTGCTGCGTGTCACACTTTATTTTTTGATAAGAAAATGATGATTGATATTAAATCATTGTTTTATTTTAGGGAGAAAAATGATGCATTTCAATATTACTCAATGAACTTGCCGATGTGACCTCCATCTTCTGGTTTTCTCCTTCTATATTTTGGATAGGAGTCATTCCCTTGTTCAAATTTAAATTTAGTTTATATCAAAGAGAAAAAAAAATCAGGAGGTGCCCTACCCTGGGATCCCATTTGATCAAAATGAAATATATTTATCCAAGTACCCAGGGTAATGTAGTTTCAGAATATATATGGTTATGTGGATCTATCTCTAAAACCCTAGGAGGAGTTCGACAACAAACTGACAAACAGAGGCTACAAATTTATATATAAAGAGATGATTAATCAAATATTCACAATTTAAACGAGTTTTAAAATATTTATTAAATCTTTTTTAATAAATATATCCAGAAAATTCTTAATTTTAGAACAAATGAACCCCTGAAGACTTTTTTTTTCAAGGGATTTATTTATTTAAAAAATGTCCACTTTCCTTTATTTTTCAGATTATTCTTTGATAACACGCGCAACTGTAAAAAGGAGACTGCGCAACGGCGACTGTATAAGGTCGCTAACTCTGAATAATATGGTAACTAAATACAATAAAATGGAGTAAAAGTCTTAAGATTTGTACATAAAATAAGCTTCCTAGTAAAGGTCTGAAAAGAATGGCCATATTATATTATTATTGTTGTTGTTGTTGTTGTTGATTTTGTTGTTGCTTGTGTGTTATGTTTCCTGCTTTGTATCCTGTAGAGGCTGGTTCAAACTATGGTCCACAGGTCCTATAGGAGAATTGTCATTTCATTGATGGCACTTTTCTTAGTATATGGGATGTTCCCAGTAGGACGATTTTTGGGGGCAACTTGTATGTTGATGTTACCTGGGACACTATAAGTAAAAATGTCCATTCCTTTTCTCACGAGGCCCAGAAATCCAATTACTATTGCTACAGTTTCAACCTTCATTCCCCTCATCCTGTTAATCTCGATCTCCAAGTCGATAATTTTTATGTAGGTATTTCTCTCAGATGATACTGCTATGTTAATAAGCATACACTTCCTGAATTTCTTTTATGATAATATCAGGTCTGTTGGCTTTTATTTCCCTGTCAGTTTGAATTGGCATGTCCCAGAGAATAGTTACATCGTTATTTTGGGTAACTGTGTCTGGTTGATTGTCATACCATCTCTCAGTGGTTTCGATCTTGTGCTTCTTGCATATCTTCCATTGCACATATGTCGCTACCTTGTTATGTCTCTAGGTATATTTATTTTTTGCCAGAGATAATATGGTCGACAGTTTCATCATATTTTCCTGATTATCATTATTATTATTAGTAGTAGTAGTACTATCAGGTCATCCCATAAGTTCTGTCCGAATTTTAACTTTTTGTTAAAATGAACAAAATTTAAAGAGTATTTTATAATGTCTAATGGAGCTGAACATTATTTTTATGTTTAGATGCATTTAAACTGATCAATTTTTATTTCAGAGAACAATAAAATTAAATTTTGTTTGATTAAAACCCTGCTAACATGGAAGTACCCAAGAATCATTTGAGGCACATATTTATCGTTAACGATACACGATTTGGACAAGTTTGCTGTTACACACGGTATATATATATATATATATATGTGTGTGTGTGTGCGCGCGCGCGCGCGCTCGCACGCACTATATTTCTTGTATAGCCCTGTCGACTGGGGCTTCAGAATATGCCGACTGCACCTCTGTATAGGGATAAGACCCCAAATTAGGTGCCCTGGGTATGACAATAAACTATACCAGACGGCAAGGCCCCTGATCAAGAGATTTTGAGGAGCGTAGAACCAACTCTTAATTGCTGGTGTTCCCAGGTCCACCCTGAGCTGGTGTGATAGCACCTGTTAGGGTTCCAGCTATGGGCAAATAGTTAACCCCCAAACTGAGGTCAAAATACTATGAAAGTGTAAAAATAGGTTTTAATAGCAGCAGTACGTTTTGGGGAAAAAAACAATTATTAGCATCAATACATTTTTGGAAAAATACCAGCAATACGTTTTTGAAGAAAAAAATTATTACCAGCAATGCATTATTACCAGCAGTACATTTTTGAAAAAGAAAAATATTATCAGCAATACATTTTTGAAAAAAAAATATAACCAGCAATACATTTTTTTGAAAAAAGAAAATATTACCAGCAATAAAAATTGTCGGCATTAAATAACCCATTGAGGATGATATGCCGTAAAACAAACCAAACCTTCAACCTAGTAGCCTCTTGTATCTTTATTATCGCCTTGATTGGATTGGATTGACTAAAAAAATATTTGCAGTCTCCTTATAAGGTAACATTCGGCATTCATTGACCAAGAAGACATTTGTTTGAAATTTATAAACTCTTTCTATTACAAAATGTTTTTCAAGAAAATAGATTTCTTAAGTTCACTGACTGCCATTGATCTTTCGGGTATTGATTAGAGTTTCCTTCGTAATATTTTGTTGGGAATAATGAGGAACGTCATCATCTTGGTTATGTCACGCTTCTCTCTTCGAGTTACATTTGCTATTCATTTTAGTTCTTGCCGCTGCTGAAAGTCCTCAAGAAATGTATCATAGTTTCTTTTGTCTGGTACAATGTTTTCTTTTAGTTTTTTTAGTTTTTTTTTTATTCTGTAAAACCAGTTAACGAGGTATGTAAAAGGATGATCCTTGCTTAGACTTACAAGCTTCACTCACTCGAAGCAGTTTTTAACAACTGTAAAACTTTAGATATTTCTGAACATGTTTGTCGTTATGCATGATATCTATATGAAGGTCTCGATCTGATGAGACTATTTAAGTATATGACTAGTTTTAGGTAAAACGTCAAGAGGAATAGGGTGGGGTATTGAATAATCTACTTAATGATTTTCCTTATTCGATTAATACAGCTGATGGTCACAATTAAAGTCCTCGCGAGTATACAAATGTGTTCCTGATAAATAGAATTAGGTCCTCTAAGCTTCACACACAAGACAACAGTGATGAATCACAAAAACTGAGCATCTTCCAATTATTTGACCAAATTAATAAGTTAGGCCTACTAAAGTGCACACAGAGGAATCGGGATGGTGTAGAATGCATTACAAGAAATTTCTGCGGAATTTTGGCATTGCAGGATCCATAGTATTCAGGAGTTACATCTATGAATACAATAATATACATTTTACCATATGGGGAAAAGGAATGGTGTATATTCTGGCCTAGGGTGCATATTTTGACCTAGGGGAATATATTTTAACCTTGGGATATAAACTCTCTAGCCTAACTTATAAATAAGCTATAAAACATCCGATCCTAGAGTAACATCGGGTATACACGTGAAGAGATTGAAAATTTAAAATATGAGGAAGAATCCAAATTATCCAGAAAATTAATTATTAGTAAAATCAGGTACAATACGGGGGGTAGTTCAGGGGGGTGCTGATGAAACTTGCTGTCACTTGGTCTCCAGTGAAAACCACCGGATATTACTTGTGCAGATAGAATGGTAATGGTAATATTAACCGTTTCCTTATAAGGAAACATTTGGTATTCATTGACCGAGCGGCCAGTGCTATCGTCAGTCGAAATTTATAAAAACTTTCCTCAAGTTACTCAAGAAAATAGGTTTCTTAATCCCACTAATTCTTGTTGCTTTTTCCAGTACTGATGGGGGCTTTCTTCCTAACTTTTTGTTCGAAGTAGTGTGGAATGTCAGCATTATGAAAATGTTATTTTCTCTTCGAGTTACTTGTACTATACATTTTACTTTTTGCTGCTGTTACTTTCAATTCTCACGTGATGTTGTTTCTGTTATTTGGTACAGTTCTTTTTTTGTGATTCTGTAGCGCCAGTTTACAAAGTTCAATGGAGGGTAGTCCTCTTTAAGACCTACAGGCTTCACTCAATCATTGATCTGAGAAAGCGGTTGTATGCAGTTGACAGTTTGGACATTTACGAACAGCTTCGGTGCTAATCGTGAATGTCGATCTGACAGGGCGATTCAAGTACATGCCTCCAGTTCTTAGGTTAATGTTTTTGTTTTGTCGCATCTTATGTTAGACAAAAAAAAAATGCTCCTACAAAGAACACTGCAGAAAGAACACTACAGAATGAAGAAAAATACGAAAAACAAAGGGAACAAGCAAAACGATTTTTACTGTTTCAGTTGTACGTCACAAGGCTATATACATGAGGCACCTAGTGAAGATAAAACTCACTTCAGCAGAGAGGGTTTGTGTTGTGGATTCCAGGATGAAATCCGGTCTCAAATGAATGACAAACGCAGGAATGAAATATAGCAAATAAATGTATTGACGTAATAATACAATTGGTAATACGGTTAGTAGTTCCAGAAATGTGGTTAGTAGCAATAATATATATACAGTCTGTAAAATTCAGTATCGAAATATGACTTCCTTCTGAGTCTACGTGCTCGCAACTGTGACTCCTACAAAGCGGTTACCTCACACTCTCACTCTATCACTGTATCACTGTATCACTTACTGTATCGCTGTCACTCTCTGGGTATTCACCGGCAGCAGTACAAGTACACACTGGGCGAGTCCACTTGTATGAAAAAGGGGTAGACCCCTTAACAGTTTGATAGACTTTCTAATCACGACTCAGTGACCAGACACCAACTGAGACTAGGTTCCGAGTAAAGCGCTCACTGAATATCGAACTCGCTTCAAAATATATCCTGAAAATATCCCCAACATCTCTAGGTTTAAACCAATTTTATGGTGTAAACACTGACTTACATAATAAAATCTCACTGTAAAATACCAAATATTTATTTATTTGTAGTTGTCAACAATGCCCAGAAGCGTGGAGAATCAATCTCGCAGCATTTTTTTTTTAAATGGCATAAAAATGTATTTCCCAACATGGCGGTGTCATCTCGTATTTCATTCTTCTGTCGCTCTTTCCTCCCGCCCGTTCGAAACGATAGCCTTTTAAAAAATCCAGTCGTAAATCTGATGGCGGACAAGAAAATATTACAGCTGAGAATGTCAGTTATTTTTTTGCTTGGATTGTTCGGACTGCTCCCTGAAATTTATAAGAAATACATCATTGAAATTTTGACTTGTGAAAGTCTTTCTTTGTCGAGATTAATTTTAAGATAAAAATAAATATTTATGTTCAACTCTTTCTAAGTTAAAGGGGATGAATTGTGTGAGCTTGGGTGCTAAAATCATATATGGAATTTCTCTATGACTTTGGGGATTTCTGAATCCAGAAACATGTCACCCGCCTCTTTTTATAAGTCGAGAATGATATATGCTTAGTTATGTAATCTCTGATTCTATTAAATATATCAAAACTTTCGTTAAGTCAAAAGATCACATCCAAATACGAAAATCATATCTAAAAGTAAGCAGATGCTAGCAGTTTTATATTAAATTTAACGTGAGCAGTTACGGCAAATATATCGATCATTAAAAATCTGATTAATTAATCCTTACAAATATTCAACTAGAAAATGTATACAAATGATTAATTTCAGAGTTTTGCTTCTCGTCTGACAGTAAAAGCATTTATAATAGTCCACTGTTGTGTAATTCACAGGGCTAGACATGAATGAAATTAGCCATATTAATACCTTTTTTTTATTTTTAATCATTTGACTACAAGCAAAGCATTAAAGCCACTATGACGCAATGGGTTTATTGAGTGTGAGAGAATTTGAGAAAAAGAAAACATTATTAAGGAGAGAGAAAAATAAAAGAACAGTAGCTAAGAAAACAGAAGATAATGATTGACATTTTAATGTTTACCAGCACGCTGTAGGCTACCAATAACTGTATTACAGTACAATGTAATACTTGTACTACGTGATAGTGAAGTAAAAATGAAAAATGGGTTCTTATTAGGGAAACTAAGGCCTTTAGTTAATGTTTACCAGGATGCTGTATGCTACTTATAATTCTATTCCAATGTAATGCTTGGACAACATGATACTCGGGTTTTTATATTCCACAAATACGTTTTTTTCTGTTACTTTAATTATTAATACTGTTTATTGTTAATTTTGTTTTATTTATTGTATTTTTCTGTATTCTTCCAGGTTGAAAATTGAATTGCCTTATTCTCAATATTTTACAGAAACAGAGCCTTTTCCAGGGTCCCTTGAGAACTTTCAAAACGGAAAAGGTATGATCAGTTTTTCAGTGGATGTGAACGACATGTGAGCCGAATTATAGCATGAGGGATTAACAAGCGCCTGTCTCCGTGCGATGAGTAACGACAATTGACGAGCTAGTCTCGTTAACCTCTATTTGTGTAAAGTGTTTGATTCGCGCATTTTGAGTGTCTCAAAATTGTAGTACCGTGGAAGTTCATATATCTACCTCTTGCATGAGATAACATTTCTACTCTGGAAAAAAAGGGGATCTATCAGTGAAAAAGCTATTTATTTCAAGTGATTTTCCCGACTTCAAAGATAGTCCGATGTAGTATCGACCGAAAAAATATGGTGATCAAAAGAGCTATAAAATAATGGAGGTAAACGAGTCATAAAATAATAACAATAAGAAAGACTGTATTGACATAGAATGTTTGCTTTCTTTGCACGAGACCCGGGTTCGAACCTAACCATACTGACTTCATAGTAATATCGTCCTTAGGAGGCGATCTCAGAGCTGCACCATTACAAAGTTAGCTTTGATTAACCCAAGTCTTGTGAGTGAAATTGGGTTGACGAAACTATTCGAAAGCCTTTGATGGTTTGTGCTAATCGTTACCACGGTTTTTAGCGTGTTGGTCTTGTTTAAACAAAACTGATCACGTCCGATTATGCGAGCTTTTCCAGAAACTGTAGCTAAGGCCGATTTAGCTTAGTTACAATATAAACGACAACCTCTGCAGATTGAACAGGCGACTGTAATAGGGATTTTCTAGCAGCTTTTGTAAACGGGTGTGCTCAGAAATGTGTAGTAGCCGGCCACAGATTGACATAACGCCGGATGCAAAAAAAGACAAATTAAAACACCAAATACTTGTAACATAACATAAATGCATTGAGTCAGAATATTATCTAAAATATAACAATATGCAATAGAACTAGTAATAAACCAACATTGAAGAGTATATTGAGCAGCGGTACTTCCAGAAAATGCAAAAATAAGGTACAATAGAACTCGTGATAAAATAATGCTTTAGACTTATCGAGTCTACGATTTTTCCATAAAGAACTAGCAGTAAAATAAAAGTGCAATAAAACTAGTAATAGAAATGATATATTGACTGTACAGTGCCACGGCATTATAATAAAAAGCAACAATAAAAAGTTGCAATATAACAAGTAATAAAAACGTCTTTATTGATCAAAACTATTATGAAAAGAAACAATAACTTCGAAGTAATACAACTTGTAACAAAATGCAATATAACTGATAATAAAATAATACAAAAGAGTTAATTGAGCCAGAGATTTGTTATAAAATGTTTCAATAATAAAATGCAATATAACTGGAAATATAATAATTTTGAAAACGTTACTTAGTAGTGATAAAAAGCTAAAACAATAAAATGCAATATGCCTCATAATAAAATAATAGCAATAATTAAAGGCATAAGGCGCCAAATTTTGTGATCAAACATACCAATAAGGCGAAAACCAGTTTTAAATTAGTGATAAAGAAATTGCCTCATACTCAAATATTGTTATCAATCGATTGATTTGTTTTTTACACTTTATCAACATGTTGGGCATTATTTAAAGCCAAAACATATTTTGGGACCGTAAAATTTTTTTGAAGGTATTAATGCCTTTCTGTTATTTAACCCATAAGTGGGAGAAGAAGAAGTGGATATTTAAGTGGATAAGAAGAAGTGGATATTTCCCAAGGATATTTAAATGTAAGTGACTATAACGAAGCCGACTAGAATACGAACCCGGCTCTCCGATTTATCACCCCGAGCCTTTATCCATAACACAATTCGCACATCCAAGCTTAGATCACATGGTATTCTCCAACGGTCATCCATCTAAGCACTGATTAGTTTCAACGTTGCTTAACTTCAGATACGCTTTCTGTGTCGGTCAACGCTTTGACCGACACAGAAAGAAAACTGCTGATACCTCTAGATAAGATGGTAAAGGAAAGTGAGAAGAAAGGACTAAGCTTCAATTGTCAGAATTGGTTGGTCTTTAGCAAGAGGAACAACTCAAGATGCAAGCTACAAATTGGACACGTTCAAATAAAGCAAGTACAGAAATTTAACTATTTGCAAAGCTTTATATCAGGCGATGGAAAATGTGGCACAGAAATCCGAAGCTGAATTAGTGTAGCGAATGATGCCTTTCAAAAACTAAACAAAATATTAATAAGCAGAAAAAATGTGTCGGAAACAAAGTTCTCAATTGCTATACAGGGTGACCCCCCAACAAAAAACGGGAACTTTTTAACAATCCAATAAATCAAAGAGTGATGGAAGAAAAATATTTTATTCATAGTAATTGAAACCTTAAAACATGCCATTTAAGAAACAATCATGGAATTTTCATTTTTTAAACATTACGTCCTGTAGATGGCGTCCTCTTGTACGAATGCATTCTTGAAATCTGCTGTTGAGATTCCTCATTGACTGCTGCAACATCTCAGCTTGGATACTGTGAATTTCATCTTGAATTCTAAATAGCGAAATGTTTACTTGCTCAAGGTCATTTTCTCGCAGTGTTGCCACTTGCTCATGTCTGGCAATACGCACTTCAAAAATTTCCATTTTTGGGGGGTCACCCTGTATAATATGAACTTTCCTATATAGAAGCGAATGCTGGACAATTTCCTCACAGATGAAAATAAAACAGGGGGAAACCGGATATGCAGGAGAAGGCTGGGAATAACGTGGATGGTACGCAAAAGTAACTTAAGATATCTTAAGAAAAATGGAAGCAAAAAGGATACTTTTTCACAGAATCTAAAAGAAACAGATAAAATTTCGTTGACACATAATGCGGAAAAAGACTTGGAAAATTTCACACTCATAGACGTATTGAAGGAAAAAGGGGACAATGGGAGATTGTAGTCTACCTACCTGACGAGCCTATGTGAATGCGTGGCATGAAGAGATGTTGGGGGGGAGGATAAAATAACAAACATTATTAGATACACGAGATAGGAAGTTGTGGAGTTCTATGATCGCCAGCTTTCTCAGGAGACATAACGCATAGAAGTGGCTTATAAGGCTATTCTCAAAGTACTTTTCATCTAATACATTAATATTCGTTATTCTTATATACTTGTAAAATCTACCATATTCATGATGAAGCAATAAGAAATTAAGCTTATATGAGAAACGGCCAGAAGCGGCACATGAAGAAATTCCTTAAAATACATAAAAATTCCCCAAACACTTATTCTTTTTTTTTTTTTTTACGCTGCCCGCAACCGCCTGTGGTCAGTGATTGAAAAGCTCAGCTCGCCGGAACACGTCGTCCTCCTTTCCAGTATGGATCCTCATATTTCATTCCCGATAAGAAAAGTATCATCTTTGTCTGTTTTGAAACCGATGTCTAGCGGCCGGTCGAATTCTTTTTCCCTGAATACGCCAATGTACCAGCTCCAAAATATAATCACATGTCATGACGGTCAAGCTTCGCTGACCAATAGGCTTCGTGTTTTGACTCGGTCCGAGGTATCTTAGCCAGTTCTCAACGCCATTAAGGACGTTTATTAGCGAGTGACTTAAAGCAGCGTCCAGTCAACAAAGATCAAATTGAACTCTTCGCGCTGTCGTTTTGTGTTAGGGAGCGCGTGTCTTTGCAAGTGGATTGTGTGAAGAACATGAAAAGATGTTGCTACGGCGGGAAAGGATCAAAATGACAGGATTAATTAAGAAAGAAGGCAGAGACACGAAAAGAGAGAATGAAATATTAAAAGAAAGAAAGAAAGAAAGAAAGAAAGAAAGAAAGAAAGAAAGAAAGAAAGAATCTGGACTGATGCACAAAATGGATAAATAACAAGAAAGAAAGAAAGAAACAAACAAACAAAACAGAACCATGGGCCCGAGAAACGAAACAATGAAGTAAATATAAACAGACGGGAGTATAAGAAACACAGAAATAGCAAATGGGAGAAAAATTACCGAAGGGAAGTGGATGCAAAAGAAAGAAAAGAACAACTGACAAAAAAGCTCATAAAAGAAAGAAAGAAAAAAAGAAAGAAAGAATGAAAGAAAGAAAGAAAAAAGAAAGAAAGGAAATAAAAAGAAAGAAAAGTTACTTGAAACAGACAAAAAAGGAAGAAAAGTTACTTGAAACAGACAAAAAAAGGAAGAAAGAAAATAAATCATAGAAGATTATAAGAAAGAAAGAAAGAAAGAAAGAAAAAGAAAGAAAGAAAGAAAGAAAGAATGGGAACATCGACACGTAGAGTAAATAATGAACAGAAAGAAAGAAAGAAAGAAAGAAAGATGTAGGAATAGAAGGATTAGAAGAAACTAGAAAGAAAGAAAGAAAGAAAGAAAGAAAGAAAGAAAGAAAGAAAGAAAGAAAGAACGAAGGAAGGAAGAAAAGATAAGAAAAGTAACTTTAAACCGGAAAAAAGAAAAGATGAGGAAAGAAAGAAAGAAAGAAAGAAAGAAAGAAAGAAAGAAAGAAAGAAAGAATGGATGAATGAATGAATGAATGAAAAGGAAAGCTCATTGAAATCGACAAAAAAGAAGGAAGGAGAAAAGAAAAAATAACAAGAAAAAAAGAAAGAAAAAATAACAAGACAGAAAGAAAGAAAGAAAGAAAGAAAGAAAGAAAGAAAGAATGCAAGATTTCTTGTTCAATGATCAAGAGTTAAAATGAGAAACGATACAAAAGGAAAGAAAACTATGAGATTGGACAACCGAGCAGAAAGGATGATGAAAATTGAAACAGAATGAGTTTCTCAAAAGAATAAAGAAATTCAATTGAACTAACTTCTTAGCAAGTGTGTAGCGTTCTGAAAGAGATCAAAGTAACGGGATGGATGTGATAGGAAAAGGTTGGTTCCGGCCGGAACTTGAGAACATAGAAAAAGAAAGACACACGTAAAGTTAGAGAAATTACTAACTCGTTACATGTATAAGAAGATTCATAAGTAACGCTGCTTTTTCAAATATTCTTTTTCTTCTATGTATAGCCTCCCTTAAGGACGTAGGCGATCATGGCTCTCCACAGTGTTCGCCTTGGGTATGACGATAAACTACATCCGGCAGCAAAGCCTTTGATTGGGAGATGGAGGTTTTTTAGGAGTGTGGAACCACCTCTTAATTGCAATTGTCCCCAAGTCCACCCTGACCCGTGGTGGTAGTACATATTAGGGTCCCTGCTTTTGGTAAATAACGAACTTCCAAACAAAAATCAACAGTACATTTTTATAATAAAATGACCAATAACACAATTTTATAGCAAAATTGCAATCAATGCAACACTAAAAAATATAAAAATACATTTTTATAGTGAAATTACCAACAGAACATTTTATAATCTACAAAACATATATCTAAAAAAAACCTTTAAAGTAAGTATAAAATTATGTTCAAAATATCTGTAACTGAAACAATAAAATTACATAAAAATATATTTCGGCATTAAATAACCCATAGAGTTTGTTAGGCCGCTTTCTGATGTTTTAAAAAAAAAGAATTTACGAAACAGTATAAGTGAAATCTAATTAAATATCGATCTCAACAAAAGGGAACGACAAAACTTCGATCTTTGTTACTGGACAGGAAAGATCCGATAAACAGTACTGATTAATAGAGACTGAAGCCCGTACTCGGACTAAAAGAAAAAAAAAACACGGACTGAAAGAACCACATATCGATACCTGAGGTGACAATTATAATGTAATTGATCGGAAGATGTTAATCGATACCTTATTCTTTCTTTAAAGCTATTTAACAAGAAAATCATCCGATCGAGCAATTCTTTTTACAATATATCGCCAAATGATCAATATATATATATATATATATATATATATATATATATATATATATATATATATATATATATCGGTGAAGAACATCAATATACAAGTTATCCAACTTATATTTATCAACTTTCGCAATCATTTTCTATCTTCTTATATATATATATATATATGTGTGTGTGTGTGTGTTTGTGTGTGCATGTATGTGTGTGTGTGTATGTATGCGTGTGCGTGTGTGTGTGCGCGCGTGCGTGATTTTGTCATCCTCACATATGGGCAGATACACAGAAAGTGAGAGAAAGTGAGAGAGAGATAGAAAAAAATTTTTAAAAGAATGAGAACAAAATATCCTCTATCATCTTTTTAAATAAATTTGACACTGAGTACACAATAGGTAAGACGTAAACTACATTTTAAAATGATGGATGCTTTCGCATATGCATACACACGTATATTTATTATGGTCTGATGATCGCATTCAGCTGGGTAATGACGGTCAGCATGCAGTGTTGTTTTCTACGCCCACATACCACACACACACACACACACACACACACATATATATATATATATATATATATATATAATATATATATAACAATAGCATGGAAATATATCTTTCGGCTAATTACTTTCGATCTGTACAAAGGGGGTCTTTTTGTGTTTAAGAGCAGCTAAAGTTGCTTAGTCAGTAGCATTGCTTTACTGAAATAGACGTTTCGTTGAATGTAATTAACGCATGAATCTTTAATACTATAATGGATAATGTCAATTGGTATGTGTACCTGCTTGCTCGTTGAATTTATTGACAATTCGCATAAATATCAGTCACGCTGCACAATTTTTATATTGAACACGGTGTTCTCATCATAAGGAACGTTAACACACGCACACACACACACATATATATATATATATATATATATAGACAATTTATCCATCGCACCATATATATATATGATAAATTGT
This sequence comes from Acanthosepion pharaonis, assembly GCA_903632075.3. Classification (NCBI taxonomy): domain Eukaryota; kingdom Metazoa; phylum Mollusca; class Cephalopoda; order Sepiida; family Sepiidae; genus Acanthosepion; species Acanthosepion pharaonis. Next base: position 926,703 of record CAHIKZ030002889.1, read on the forward strand.
CTAAATTACGCAGAAATAAAAATAGCATTTATTTTGACAGATATGTGTACCAAAATTGCACAAAAATATATTGAAATACTAAAGAGTAAATATATTCAATCAAATAGCCATTGGGTTCAACCGCGGCCACCAGACGACTTCGGAATCTCCTGCAACTCTTCTGGACGGTCTCTTTATTTAAGTTAATGATTGCTGCCATAATCCTTGCCTGCAGTTCATCTTTGGTGTTACAAGGCGCTTTGTTGGTCTCTTGCAGGGGGTTGCTGTCTGGGGAGTTAGGTGCCTAGATGTAACGGTTTGAACTGCTTGTGTGGTATGGTGCAGAGTCCTGTGAATAGTCACAGGGCATTCCTACAGCCACCCTTTTGATATAGCGTTACCTCCTCAAACCATTTGATATGGCCTCCCGTGTTGAGTTTGAGGCTTTGTGGGAAGATGAATGGCGGGATAAATCTGCCATCACTAGGGATCACTCCAAACATCATGACTGGAATTGTCATCCAGCTTTTTCCGAATCTCCTGCACGATCCTCATTGACATACAACACACTGAAATTTTCGAATTGGAGCTTCCAGTAGTACAGCATGACGCTTGCAAATTTAGATGTGAATTGCGACATGGTGCTTATTCGGACAGGGTTGTCCAACTGGCACTGCTATACTGTGCAGTCTACATAATAAATTAAAAACAGGCGCAAAACTAAAAAAAAAAAAATGAATTTCTGACAATTTGCCCAACGCATCCTATATATATATATATATATATATATATATATATATATATATATATATATATATA
>CAHIKZ030002889.1:930000-1002500 GCA_903632075.3 Acanthosepion pharaonis
GAACAATTCAAATACCAACCAACGGTGAATACAGTTTCTCGGCAATGACTTTCTAATTCAGAAATATAATAGTGTTAGAATGACCCTAAAATATTCACAAATTAATCTAGAGATGGCAAAGCAGTCTTGAACTCATAATGAGGAAAGTGAGCGTAGAGAATTTAATACTCACAGGACATACCAAAGGCAAGAGAAGCAGTGGGAAAAAGAGTAATCTATGAATTGTACGAATGGATGGCAGAACAAGGACAGACTTTGATAGGAATAAAGCATGAACCTCGCTTAAAAAAAAGCGTATGCTCTTACTTTGTAAACGTCATCAACTTGTTTTTTTTTCCTTAATTTAAATTCTTAAGTGTTTCTCGTTACTTTCCACTGTTTTACCCATATTAAAGGAGTGAAGAAGAATAGCAAAAGCTAGTCGAAATATTTCCATGAAATAAATCATTCGTTGGAACTACAAGTCTTTCTTTTAATTAAAGAACAGATATTGATTGATTCATTAATTTATTTTCTACGGCTTATCAACCCGTTGCAGGTTGTTTAAAAGACAGACAATATTTTTAGATTGTAAACATTTTGTTTGTGGAGTAGATAATGATTTAGTGATATAAAACTTACTAATTAAGCCATAGCTTTTGAATTTGGTTTTGAATTCAGAGTTGTCCATCTCCTCGACCGTTTGCCACCCACAGCTATAGAACTACATATTTACTGATAGTTGGTGGGTGAAGAGTTGGATTCATGCCTTTGCCAAGGATATTTACTCTTAAATGAATATAACAAACACAACAATTATTGGAACTCCGCCCTTCGATTAACAATACCGAGTCATTATCCATTACACCACCCGGTGTTTCCAAGCGTTCACCCATCTAGGTACCGATCAGGCTCAACGTTGCTTAACTTCAGTGATCGTACAGGAAACGGTGTTGAACTGTGATGTGCTCGTAAGCACGAAGAGGGATGGTAAAGAGTAAAAAAAATACTTAGAGCAAAAAAATAAAACGGAAGTTGTTGAGAGCTATGTTCGCTTATGTTATGACAAGCATTGGTACATAAAGGATAAGAAATTATTAAAGCATGAATAATTTATTCTTGAGAAAAGAAGGCAAGAACGGAGAGAGCAATCTTTTCTTTAAAAAGCTTTTTCGAAATGTCATGCCGGTCGGTAAATATAAATATAAACGGAGCTGAAGGTACTACCGGAGCGAGAATTTGCTAATAATAATGTTTAAAGTGAGGCATATATATATATATATATATATATATATATATATATATATATATATATATATATATATATAAGTGAAGATTGAAGTCAACACTCAGAGACGAGAGGCTGTTTCATACTGGATGCAATCGTCAGGGCGCGAATGCTGGATTTTTCCTCAGCTATTTATATATGTGGGTCAGTGGTGCACTGTGGGTAATCTATTCTGGCAGTTATTTGCGAGAGTAGCTTGATTATTTATTTATTTATTTATTTATCTCTTTGGGTTAATTTATTCTAATAAAAATTTTATTTTAGTAAAAAATTTAGAGGGATTTGCTTAGGTTGATTATTTAATAGTTTGTTTTGGTCTGGGAAGTTAATTAAACCTATTTATTCGTCCAATGTTTAGATTGCTTGCCGTAGTCTATTCTGTTATTTAGGCGGGTGGGCAGTTTTTAATTTATTTATTTATATTGATTATTTTTACTTGTTTTAGCTTATTTATGCTTATTTTTATTAGTTCTAACGATTATTTTAGCGGGGTCGATCTGTTAATTTGTTCATTTATTTATTTATTTATTTGGATTAATTTTTTATTAGTTTTTTATTTATTTACTTATTTTTTATTTTGTATATTTTTATTTATTCTATTTGGTTTTCGATTTTGGAGTAACGTAGTGAATTTTTTCTCATCGATATATAACACTTATAGTTATTTTCACGTCCAATTTTTGCATTGGTTGCTGTAGTCTCCAATATTTTCACTACGTTAATAAAACATCAAAAACAACGAGAAGAATAAATAATACAAAATGAAAATAAAAAAAAAACAAGTAAAGGTAATTAACCCAAACAAATAAATAAATATTTAAACAAAGAAGCCACTCCCGCAAATAACCGCCAGAATAGATTACCCACAATGCACCACTGACCCACATATATAAATAGCCAAGGAAAAATCCAGCATTCGCGGCCTGACGATTGCGTCCAACATGAAACAGCCTGTCGCTTCTGAGTGTTGACTTCAATGTTCACTTTTATATTTATATTTACATACGCTCTATTTTTGCTATTAAGCACTTTATCCCATAAATATGGCACACCTTAAAACTATACTTCTTCATATATATATATATATATATATATATATATATATAATGAGTTGCATAATGAATTGCATAACGAACCTGTGCGTGAGGATTTTATAGGGAGAAGATCGTTGTGCGGGTACAATCCCACTCTCTCTGCCTGGGAAGTCTTGATTCAGTGGCACGGGGGCCAGGAGACAACGGGAGACTGCCAGGCTGCAGTGGATGACCAGTACTTCTTTAGGTGTCATGTTCATGCACTAGGGCACTCGACAACACTTGCTGCCATCGCTTTCACAACCGCTGGATCTACAAGGGATCTCTTCCGTTCGTTTCCCTGGGAGTCAGTCTTCGCATGCAGTAAGACTGACACAGCCCTAGCCTAACTCACCGGGGGTTTCAAACCCGTCTGCTACCCTCACGTCGTTTGGCCGGCCCGCCAAAGCTGTTGCCCGGAGGTGGCCGCTGTAGGAGCCACAGGTGAGAGCTGGGTGACAGGTGAGGACCAGTAGCAGACGAGCTGCCCTGAAAAGGGCATGGCGACCCTCCTCCTGAAGGTACTACCTCTCCTTGACACCTCATAACCCCTATATATATATATATATATATATATATATATATATATATATATATATATTTAGTTTATTTTGGAAGCAACTTCCTTTAATACACGTTTCGTTGAAGGTGCTTTTGGTGTTTTTTTCGTGTAAACGCACAATTGTCTTCTTCCCTGAACTTAATGAATGTAAAATTTGTCCAAAGGTTTGTTGGTTGCGAATGCTTTCGTTTAAGCTGTTAGTTATTTTCAAAGATTAGTTTTTTGTTATACTACTATAAGAAATGGCGTGTAAGTGCTGTTGTAGACGGTATAAAAATGCCTCTGAAAGTGGGCATATTCTTAATTTCTAAATACAGCTAGTATATTGTATCCGGGTTCATAAGTAATGTTATTAAGGGTAGCTTTCTACTACATGCATGCACAACGAAAGTTCTTTTGTACGCCTACAATGGTAACGTATATACTCAAACAAAAAGCGTTTAGTATGGGCGATTCCTTGGGACAAACCTTCTCCAAGTATTATATGCCACTTGTTGAAAACAAAGTTTTCAAAAACTCCCATAACTTTTTTTGTCAGGTACGTAGTTGATATTTTCATTTTAGCTAAAAAAAAAAAAAAAAAAAAAAAAACAGAACTTAAAAGTACATTTGGCAAAAAACTATTTTAAAATTTACTTTCAAACTCAGCAAGTAACAGCAAAAAAAAAAAAATCCATCCCTAGACGTTCCCGGAGAATCCAGTAACATTTACCGCTTCACTATGAAAAAAAGAAACTAATAAAAACCTCCTGTCATCTCAATTAGAATCGAATAGTCTCTTAGATATGAATTAGCGTCAATAAAATAATAATAATAATAACGAAAGCGCACGTGGCCTCATCATCGCCGAAGCAATACCTTCAAGAACTAGGTGACATAAAACAAATGCTAGTTAACAATGATTTTCTAAGCGACATTATAGACAGCTAAATGCTTTTTCTTTCAAAACTAAACAGAGAAAATTGCAGTAATATCAATATTTGCTTATCGTAACCAGATACACAAAAAACACAAACAGAATGAAATCGATTTAAGAAACGTCAGAAAATATATACCCCTCCTGTTGAACAAACAAAAATATTAAATTACTAAATATATTACGATACTAAACATCTAACCTTATTAACAAAAATAATAGTACGTAGCCATATTTATTTATGGTGTAAGTAGTTCGAACTCTTTGGTAGGGTTTAGATTGGCTGCTCTGATCAACAGTCGCATAATTTCGGGGTATTTGTAGTGCGATAGCAAACATAGATAGGAGTCCCTGCAGGGATTTCCGGTGTTTTCTTTAGTCTTAGCTAACTTCTTGACAATTTGAGTTGCTATAGACGATAGATAGTGATAGATAGATAGTGATTATTATTTGGGCTTTTTTTTTCTTTTTAAAATAAATTCTTCTTATAACAGATACAATGAAAAGAAACATGTAAACAAAAAATGACCTGAGTCTGTCTATATTTTTGAGATGAGGTATTATGAACATTATTTACATTATTCGGATTATTGTCCTCACCTTTGTCGCCATATTTATTACATTTCGGCATTTCAAGACTCTCTCTTTGGACCTACGTTGTTTCTAATTTTCTTCAACGAACTTCCTGATATTATCAGTTCTAAATTCTATGCTGATGGCACAACTATTTCCTCTTGTTCCAATAGTAAGTTTGATCGGTTCAATTTCAAATTGGCAGCTCAATTACAAAAAAGACCTACAATCTGCTGTTAACTGGGGCAAAGAATAGTTTGTTAATTTAATCGTCAGAGAGAACCCTTTTGGTCTTCAATCAGAATGGCTGATGCTAACCTCCAGGAGAGTAAATCATTGCACTTTCTCGGACTATAGTTTTCTAATGACATGAAGTAGAAAGATTATATTGAATAAATTACTTGGTCTGCTACCAAGAAATTTGTTTCACTGTGTCTTATTTGAAACTATCTTACATATTTATAAGACTATTTTTCGTTTTTGTTTTGAATATTAAAGTCACATCTGGTCTGGTGCTCGTGCTGTATTTCTAGAAAGTCCAAAATCCAAACCAACTCATTTTGCAGCATAGCCGTCGAAAAAAATGGATGTAATACGAACTTCGCACGGCAAAAAGCGTTTGAAATAGCTATAATCCTTATTCTTCGTCTTCTTCCTCTATTGGACGCGTTTCTTCAGAACATAAACAATTATGACTCTCCACATCTTCTTGTGGCTCTATGTGGTTTTATTCCTTTTATTAAACTCGTCAGTTAAGTGTCTCGCTTACATCTCTTGCTCGCGATATACCCCGTGAGTGTTTAGTTTTCTAAACCCTCCTTCCTCATGGAATGTCCAAGGAATTTTTTAAAAGTTATTTTTCCTGATTCTATGTATAAATGTTCTTTCTGCCATCATTTTCTTTTAAAACTTCCGCGTTGATTACTCGCTCCATCCATGAAATTTTCAGTATCCTTCTGTAGAATCCCTTATTATATTAAAAAAAGAAAACACACACGAAAACAACCCTTAATAATATTAATTATGAACATGGTCATAACGTATTGACCGTATTTGAAAATTAAAAATATATCCACTCTCAGCAACTATTATACCGTCTACAACAGCATTTACACACCGTTTATTATATTAATATAACCAAAAATAATCTTTGAAAATGTCTAACAGCTAAGCTGAAAGCGTTTCGAACCAACAAAAATGCACACTTTTACGTCCAGTAGCTGCAACGCAGCCAGAAAACTTTGGTCGAAAAGCACACTGTGTTAATCAATAGAAATATGTTGTTCTTCAGGACAACACAAGGACGTATGCATCAAGAATAACACAAGAAATGATTTTGCAATTCGGTTGCTCTGTTCTACCCAAGTCACCATTTTCACCTGACTGATTTTTGCAATTGTCTATCATTACAAAACGCTTCGACGGGGGAAAAATTTATCTTTCTATAAAATGGATCAGATTAAAATGTTGGCGAATAGTTTTTCATGGTAAAAAAGGTGGAAATTTATTCGAAATTTATCGAAGAGCTGCCTGATAAGTGGCAACAATTCATTTCAAATAATGGTGAATATATAATTGAATAAATTGTAATTGTGGCTTATTTTTTTAAGAATAAATGTGATAAAGAAAAACGGAAATTATTTATGACTTAACCTAATAAATAAATGGTTTCTTGTTTTATAACACTGTTTGGGAAAAAATCAGAGAATATGGACAATACTTCGCAGATGAGGTTTCAAAATGAAACTCAAAATTTTCTGATCTATTCTAAATGAAACAATTTTAAAAGAGTAAAATGAAAATCCTTGTATATTTGTGCCACACACCAAGAAAACACTTGTCTTGTTTTCTAATATAGGTGCATTTAAAATTCATTGATTTTCCATTTTTTTATTCTGCCAGAGTAGATTCTTTATATGGAAAAATTTTTTAATCACCTCTAGTAGTGATATTAACATCCTAGATTGTAAGCATCAGTATTGAAAGAAGCCCTTCAGACTGGTATATCCAGATTGTTAGTGTTTTCATACATTTGAGGTTCATTTATATTAAATGAAGACTAAATGGATAGGTAATTTTATTAGTTTATGTAAATGTTTATTCTTTATTTAAACATGTATATTTAAAAGAAATCTTTTCGTGAACCCACTTAAAAATATTTTTTTCAAAATAACAAAGGCCAATAACTGTGTAAATGCCAGGGATTGTATCGATATGATAAACCTTATCTTTATCTAAATTGATAATAAAGCAAGTGTCGTGACCGAAGTAAGGTTTAAAGAATTCTAATCTCAACAAAAAATATTTCGAAAATAAAACCCGTATTTTTATGTGTACAGTGTAACCCGGATATAAGAGACCTGGATATAAGAGAAACCCGGATATAAGAGTTTTTCTCTGGTCCCAAATTAGAGCCTGTGTTAATGTATATAAAATAGACCAAACCCGGATATAAGAGACTTCGTCTCCGGTCCCAGCAACTCTCTTATATCCGGGTTACACTGTATCAGTCTATTTAAGTGACTATGTAAAAACGGAACTATAATAATTAATTGGTTTCTTGTTTTATAACATTGTTTGGAAAAATCAGAGAATATGAACAATAAAATGGATCAGATTAGATTGAAAGATTCATTAAAATAAATGGATAAATAAATAAATAAATAATAAAATAAATGAATAAATATAATGAAGTTTTAAAATCTAATTCGAGATTTACTGATCTATTCTAAAAGAAACAGCAAAATAAAAATCCTTGAACGTTTGTGCCACACACCAAAGAGTTTTTATGAAGCAAACATTTGCCTGGTGTTTTAATGTAGGTACCTTTAAACTTCATTGAATTTTTTTTTTTTTTGTTTTGTTTTTTTATTATTCTGACTTTATAGGGATTTAGTGAAAAAAAAACCGCTTTATTCAACTTCGAACGGTCTATGTCCGAGCTGAACTTATTTAAATGCAGAATACGTATAAGGGAGATAATCCATACCACACGGAAAAAAATCATTTTGAAAAGCATCACATAGAAATTAAATGACTTCCAGGTCAGTTTGCATAAAATGTGTTAATCAAAAAGCTGCTTGATGAATAGCAAGCAGTAGTTTTAAATAATGGTGACCTTCCCTGTCCACTTAACGAAATTGTTATGGAGCTTTTTTTCTTATTTTTGCTGACTAGTGAATTAGTAGAAAAAAAGGGAGTTTATTCAATCGTGAGCGCCAAATGCTATAAACACTGTGTTATCTGTATATTTTATATTGTCAAGATTATAGCCGCCAATAATAAATCCTGGTAGGACTTCTTATTCTCTCAGAATTGCCTCGCTGTCTGGGTATATAACGAGGAAGGGGTTTGGAAAATCTGATACTCACAGAACAGATATAGGTCAAGAGGAACAGAGGAAAACAACGCATATCAGACTCGCCCTAGAGCTCGAGAACTCGAGTAGATGGTGAAACAAGATGGAGGAGAAATAACGAAAAGAGTTACAAAAGAACAGGAAGTTGTGGTGAGCCATGGTCGCCTACATACTGAAGGGACATGGCACATGAAGAAGAAGAATATATAATTGAATAAAATATAATTGTACTTTAATTTTTGAAAGTTAATAAATAAAGACACATATTATTTATAATTCAACCTAGTACTTCGTGATTTTCCCAATTCAGCAGAAACAGAAGAGGCGACTGACTACGAAGTTCTAATGTGACCTACAATTGAACAGTAAACAAGTCGAGGGCAAATATCAATGAAGAGACATTTTTAACTTCTGCATCGAATGTACAGAAAATAGTGTGTCTCGACCCTTCAGTCAATATACAACTATAGGTAGGTCGTCGGTTGGTGGTGGTGGTGGTGGTGGTGGTGGTGGTGGGACGGCGAACATCAAAGAGACTGGTACTTACATAACATGGGCGGGGTATAGATTGTTTATCGTGTTGTCTGCATAATTTGATAAGTAGTGAGAAATATTTCGGACAGATGCAGCTATTTCCGCTGCTCCAGAAACACACGCGCCTGCGCACACATACTCACAAGCATACACATACTCACAAGATTACACAGCAGATATATATAATATGACTATATATATATATATATATATATATATATATATAAGTACAAATATATATGTGCGTATGCATAAACATACAGACACACACATATATATATATATATATATATATATATATATATATATATATATATATTTGTGTGTGTGTCTGTTAGAAAATATATATATATATATATATATATATATATATATATATATATATATATATATACACACAGATATATATTTATATATATATACATATACACAAAGAGAGGGCATACCTCCAAAGTTTCGATAAAAAAATTAGCATGATGAAAAATGCCTCAAAACGTAATAAAAACAATGTTTTATTGCCAAAATCCTCATGTTATTTTTAAAAGGAAAGACCAAATGATTTTTTGGTTATTAAATTATATTTTTTTATCCTTTTTAGAACATTAAAAAATTTGGTTAAAATTCTTGTTTTTCTTAATTCTGGGTGACCTTAATTTAGTATAACAAAATTTATCATCTTTTTTGCAATACAAAATACACTGATTGGAAATTCTTGCAAAACTCAGATAATTTTCGTATTTTAATGAATCTTTCAGAACTTATTCACAAATGAATGAAATTATTTTTTTAAATATTTCGTTTTTAGAAAATCTTTTTTCATTTTCATTTAACATCTGCTAACCCATACTTGTTTAATTTCATGAGATTTCGATAATTTCCTTTGTTATTTTCTAGCCGTGATTGGCAATCAGTCTAGGAGATGGAAAACCTTGACTTTAAATCTGTCTACAAATTAATTGCAAGGAGGTAGAATGCACGGATGTTAGCCAAACATGAAAATTAAAAACTGGAGATACCAAAATCAAATAAGTTCAACAATTTAAATATCTTAGAAGTCTTTTAAGAGGGGATGAAAAGCGCAACACTGAAATCCGAATTAGGATAATGAAAGATGTTTTTCGAAAGTTAAGCAACGTATTAAGAGCATTGAACTGTTACGTAACATCAGTTTTTATGTATGGCAGTGAATTCTGGGTAATCGCTTCACAGTTGAAGAAAAGAGTTGTTCCTGTTTCTTAGTTTTTTGCTTAACTTTTGGTAGGCATTTTTGCTGTTCCACTGCGCGCTCAGCTTTCGGAGTTGGCTAAATCAGATATAAATTTTTAAAGATGTCTAATTCTTTCTTTTTTATCGTGTATTATAAAATGAATATGTTTTTTAGATTTGTGATGTTACTATAAAGATTTTTGTTTTGATTAAAAATACACAAATATTTCATTGGCTTATACTTATTTTCTAGAATTAAACTTGTAAATGTTTTGCTTATATAAACCGATACAAAAGTTTTACAAGCTGATTTTTCGAGAAAACAATAAACGGAAAATTAAATTTTCTTAAGTGACTTGAAATTATCGTTAGCAAAAAAAAAATAGTCGAATTACAAACTAGATATACCAAAATTGAAGGAAGAAGAGCAAAACTTTAGATATCTAGAAATTGTTTTAACAGAGGACGGGGAACGCGATAGCGACATCCGAAAGTGAGAGAGCGAAAGTGCCTTCCAAAAGTTAAGCAAAGTATTAAGAAATTGGAAAATTTCAGTAGAAACAAAGAAAAGACTGAACTGTTATTTAATATCGGTCCTCCTATATGGCAATGGATGCTTGACGATTTCATCACAGATGACAAAAGAGACTTGAAGCAACAGAAATATAGAAGAATGCTGAGAATACCATGGACTGGCCACGTGAGTAATGAGGAAATTTTAGAGAAAATGGAAATAAAATACACATACTTACCACCAGAAAAAGACAGTTAACATTTCTAGGGCAAATAATGAGGAAAGAGGACACGTAGCCCAGGGGATAAAAACGTTGGTTGGATCCAGTGCCTTGACCCAAAGAGATGTAAGTTCAATACCTGGCTACTGCAGCGGTGAACAAAAACTTGGAGAGTTCAGTTAAAGGGAGATAATTGAGGCACCCGGGCGAGGCATGGCACGTGAAACTAGAACACTCTACACCGATGGACGAAATAAAGGGTTCAGTTCGAAATTCCAATCACCGGAAGAAGGCCGGAGCGTACAACGGCCGAAGCGTCGTGAATATAGCAATAAAGATGAGGAGAACAGTCCGAACAATGTAAATAATGTAAACAATTACAATGCCTCATCTCAGAAATAAAGACGATTGAGGAAAGAGGACTTAGAAAATTTGACACCCACAGGATATATTGAAGGTTAAGAGGGAAAGATAAAACAACACGTAGTCTGTCTAACGAGTTTAAATGTTTGGTGTAATAGAGATTAGGAGATGTAACAAAATCACTAAATTTACTAAGCGCTACCAAGGACAGGAAATTGTGAAGTGCCATGGTCAGGGCCGCTGCAAAAATGATACAGATCAGTTCAATAGAATTTTCATAGATTGAAACCAAATTTAGTATTCCTCAAAATATGGTGAAGGAAGAACTACATATTCTGTCCATATTATTCTCAGAATTTGTCGGTAGAACATCTGTAGTTTCAAGCATCTTTTATGTAAAGGATAGCTTCATGTCTCGCACCTCTCGCCTGTGGAACTCCCTTCTCTATTCCAGTTTCCCTGAAAGCTATAATCTCCAACTATTCAAATGTAATGTCAATCGACATCTCCAGTTGCCTTGATCTATCCACTACCCTTCTCCTCATACTTTCCTCTATCACTCCTATCTGATCTTGCTCCAAATTTTCTGTAACCCCTTGCGTCCTAGTGGCTTCTCGCCTTGCTTGGGATGAAACGCTTAGAAAAAAAAAAATTGTCCAACATTCACTGCTATAAGATATTATTGGGTTGGTGCATAATTATCAGGCGTTTTCCAACAATATTTATTATGAAAAAAGAAGTATAACAATTCAATAATAACATCTTTAAATGATTATTCCGGAGCGTATGATTATCGACACAAAACCTGAAAATAAAATATTTTTTATTTCAAAAAGTAAACAAAACAGCAATTTTTATTAACAAATAACAAGAACGCCTGATAAGTATGCACCAATGCAATAGCAGTTCAGCATTCTTTTCTATGTTTCTAATGATATTTTCCCATCTCTTAATACTTTGCTTAATTTATTAATGACAACTTTCGCTATTTTTATTGCCATTAGCATTATATCTATAAATACTTTAATGGTCATCTTTTGGATGAGCTCGTCACTATGGAACCTAACCTTTATGGAATTAAGCGCAGTACTTGACTGACGACGAGGGCTCGTCGATATACAGTTGGTTTGGCTAGATGTAACCGTAAGTCCTGTGTTAACAGTTTCTTTTTTCGCACTTCTCGCTTGTGGAACTCCCTTCTGGTTCTATGCTTTGCAGCCAAATTTCATCTTCAAAAATTTAAATGCAATCTCCTGATTACTCTTCCTTTCTCCTTAGTAACATTTCTGTTTTCTAATTCTTCTACACCCAGTAACCCCTTGTGTCTTAGTGGCTTTAGTACCTTCCCAGGGGTGAACTTAATTTTTTTTTTTTAAATATCCCTTCTAATTTCTGTCACATTTTCTATTCTCAGTTACTCCATGAAACAGGTTGATTTTTTTTTTTTTTTTTTTTTTTTTTTTTTAATCATTTCACCCCATGCAATAATGTCATTACGACTCCAGGATTTACTGTGAGTGAAAAAGGATAAGAAGACATTAGGGAGGAGAAAGGACAATAAAAGAACCGACTTCAGAAAAACAGAAGACAGCGATTGGTGACGCATTTAAATATTTGAAGATTGTCGGTGACAGGGAATCAAAAAATTGGAAGGGAGTTCCACAGGCGATAAGTGCAAGAAAAAAAAACTATTAGGATAAAATATAAGGTTACATCTTGCTAATTCAACAGTAAAACGAAGAGACCTACCTGCCAATCTAGCACGCGGTTGAATTTAAACATAGCGCAGAATTGATTTTTTTTTTTTTTTTTTACTGATGCTAGTGCTACTGCTAATGCAACGATGGCTGCTGCTGCTTCTGTTCCTGATGCTCCAAAAGTAACAACCTATAATAACAAGTCTTAATATCAATAACAAGAGTGAAAAAGAAGACGAGCATCTATTTTGTTACTTGCTCGACCTGTTTCGCGTCTTTGTCATCTCGGCCGGACCAAAATGTCTGCGTCGCCACAAACCACGTCAGTTCAGTTTTATGACGAGCGCGAAGTATCGGGTAACAGCGGGAGATGAGAGACACGGTTTTTATTTTGGCCTCAAAAAAAAAAAAAAAGACAAAAATAAAAGAAAAGAAAAAAATTGAGCAAAAAGTAAAAATGGACATTGAAATCTATACGATACGACTAATCCGTCAGAATAATTTGATTATATATATATATATATATATGTGTGTGTGTGTGTGTGTGTGTGTGCTAAAAAGACAATGATAGTGTGACCAACAGATAACTTGCCAGAAAACCTAATACCTTAGACAAGGAATAAATCCTGATCAAGAAAGGAAAAAACAAAGAAAAAGACCAAAAGGCAAACGGCAAACATGGACCTTCGTGTCCGCAAAAAAAGGAACTGCGTGTCAAAAGGATGCATTTTCCCTTGGCACCGCTTTCATTTTAACTACCTTCACTCTACCGCAATGTTTATTGTTTTAAAAGTCGATTATTAGAATTGTAATAAAACGTAAACCTATGAAAGTGAATTTATACATTTAATACCAATCTTCCTATGCAGCAGTAAATGCTGGACAATTCTCACTCATGAGGATATTTGAGACAATAAAAGTGTGTTTCTACATAAAGTTTTTGAGAATAGCGTGGACAGAACATGTGAACAAGGAAGAAGTTTTCAAAAAAATGAAAGAAAAAGGATGCTAAAGGAATTGTTGAAACTTCTGGTTTACATAATGAGAAAAAAGGGCTTGGAGAGTTTGACACTCACATGACTAGCAAGAGGGACAGAGGGAAACAACTAGTAACCTACCTAATGAAGTTTTGTAAATGGATGGCTGAACAGATACTGGAGTTCTTACTAATGAGTAAGGCTCAGAGCTACAAAGGATAGGATATTGTGGAGGGCTGTAATCGCCAACACCCCGAAGGAGAATATAAAAAAGATCACTATTTTGGAACTTCTTCGAGTACGTTTCTCGCGTTTTCCACTGACAGGAAGTGGGGTGATTATATCGAATCAATTGTTACGTTTACTGCCAGAAAGTCTGGATCGTTGAGTCGTGCCAGACAATTTTTTCTCGTCAGACTTCATTTTGCACATTTATAAATCTACCATTCGTTTGTGCAATGAATACTGCTGCCATGTCTGGTCTGGTGCTCCAGCTGTATACCTCAAGCTTCTTGACAAAATTCAAAGAACGGTCTGTAATATAATCGATCCTGATCTGGCATCTCGGCTTCATTCACTCTCTCACCGACGGGACATGACTTTCCTTGTCTTTTCTACAAATATTTTCATGGGAACTGCTCTGATGAGCTTCTTTTTTTAATCCGTGCTTGGATTGCGTGAATTTAAGCGTGCTACTAGATTGGCAACTAGGTCTCATTGTTTTATTGCTGAACTAGCGAGATGCAACCATCTCTTTTACTCTAACATTTGCTTTTCTCGTACTTCCTACCTGTGGAATTCCCTTCCGATTTCCTGTCATAAAAATTAAATGCAACGTCAATCGCAATTTTCTGTCTTCGCGAACCCCGTTTCTTTATTGTCCTCTCCTCACTAAGGTCTTCTCTTTCTCTTGCGTCCTAGGGACTTTATTGCCTTGCTTGGGGTGAACTGATTTTTAAAAACGTGTTCTAATTATTATGGATACATTTTCTTACTGTTATTTTTAATTCTCAGACAAGATCCTGATGCTTATCAAGCTTCTCCTTTGATTTTCAATTTCATTGTGTGTTCTGCTAGAATAATGATATGCACTCCGATTCTTATATGGTAAAGAGATTAGATGAGTGATTCCTTAAAGAGATTCTTCTTCTTCATCTATGTACCATGCTCCTTCAGGACAAGAGTGATCATTGCTCTCCACAACTTCCTATTCTTTGTAGCGCTTAGTAATATTTGTGTGTTCATCATCCCTACCAAACCGATTTCTGCTATCCATTCAAATAAGCTACTCCGGTAGATAACCTGTTGCCCCCCCGCCATTTCCCCTTTTGACTTCGATGTGAACAGGAATATATGCGAATCTATGTTCGATTTCCTTCGTTTTCAGTATTATTAAGATCATTATTTTCCTTATTTTTATGTATCTGTAATGTTTAGGTTGGAGCCAGTTTCAAGTAAGGGATAGCGCTTCGGATTACAAAATAGGAGGGTCGAGTTCGAATTCCATTCGAGTTCATTACATTCACTTACGTGCTAATACCCTTGGTAAAGATATGAATCTTCTTCTTCTCCCCGCAGCTATGGATAAAATAGCAGGACAAACTTTGGACGGTAGACCATACCGCAGAAAGAAATGGCAACCTACTGCGCGAAAAAAAAATCTTCCTCGTCAGTCATGTATCAAAAGATACATGATCGCCTAAGCGTGTATCACGCATGGCACATAACTGACTGAATGTTCAGAGTGAAGGCAGGGTGAAGTAATGAAAAGTGGCTCGGATTGGGGAATCGGAGAGTCGAGTTCGAATTCGGGTCGAGTTTATTACATTCAGTTACGTGCTAATATCCTTGGGAAAGGTATGACTCCATCTCATCCTCCCAGCTATGGGTAAATAGTAGGAAATCTAGGCCCTATAGCCTTGGTTGGCAACCAGTCTAGAAGGAGATCTGTGAATTCAAACCACCTGCTACATTGTAGATATTGCCTCTTTAAATTCTAAGAGGAGAGACGAGGTATCCTCAGCATCCCGGGTGCAACAGGAAGCGGCAAGGCATTGCCCGATTCTGCTTTGAATGTCACCATGTTTGAAATGGAGGGGAGTGGAGATCAGAGCGGTGCAAAATGTGCTAACTGAATAAATAATGACGATGATCATCAGACGGTTGAGGGTTGCTGGTAAAGATCGAGCGATATTATGTCTTGCCACAGCTCCATCACTTTCCACAGAAGTCTCACTAACCCCGACCAGTCTGCATCATTCCCAAAGTATATTTTTGTTTTGTTTTTTTTTCAGAACTGATTGCAATGGTGACGTTCGTTTTGAAATGAGTATTTTTATTTATTTTATCTCTTTTAATCTTGATATGCCACGGCCATGTCTCAACTTTCACGCTTTTTCAACTGGTTTCTCGTTGCAACAAAGAGAAAGCGAAGAATAGAAATAATAGCAGGTTGTCTTCGCCGTTTCGGAATGACTCAACACAAAATGGTCATGCTGTTATGTTTCATTCTATTACATGTTTTATTTATATCAATTTATTTTTTTGTATGTTATTTAATCTTTTCTTAATTTCGTCTGTGTCTACGCGCTCCTTAACTTCTTTGCACCTTTCAGGCTGTTTATATATATATATATATATATATATATATATATATATATATATATATATATATGAATGAAAGGAAAAGGTTATAGTAGTTCCAACGAGAGAAAAGTGTGTATATTAAAAAGAAAACAGAAAACAGTTTTGGTTGTAATGTGGATTTTTTTTTTAAATATTATGCTTTATTTTCCATAATTTTGCTACACGTGTTTCCGGTCTCGCGACCGTCATCAGACAAAGTGTGGAGATTTCCATATATCATTAAAAATCTCCACGCTTTGTCTGATGACGCTTATGAGACCGGAAACACGTAGCAAAAATTATGGCAAATAAAGTATAATATATATATATATATATATATATATATATATATATATATATATATATATATTTATACACGTTTCATTAAATAATATAGACAAGTGTTGTCTATTTATTTTATGTACAATTTTTTCGTATCTTCTGATAAGTTTGATAACATTATCATTAACCGAAAAAGAAATTCACAATATTTATCCATTATTTTTAATATAATCTAAGCTTTCGGCTTACTCAAGCCATTATCAAAGATGTAATTACAAACATATCAAACAATATACGGACACGACAGTGATGATAGTCTGTCATTGTTTAGTTTACATAGTGGATCACTAAGCAACGATGAACACGCACATATAAGACGCTAGAAGCGAAAATCGCACCGCATCTCATGACGTCACACATGACTACACGAGAGTGAATTGGAGAATGAAATAAGGAAAGCCGTTGGTATAAACCAATGGCTTCTGTTACCAATTATAGAAATTATAGACATTTAAGAATATTTGTAGAGATTCCATAGTTGATTTTGTTTAGGTTGGGTTTTAACTGTTTGATGTATAATGCTTCAAGTATTTTTAGTTTTTGTCTATTGTTTTCATTTCGAAGTATAGTTGTGTTTTCGACAAGTATTTTACGGAATTGTGTGTGCGGGCAGGCATGTTGTTTTAAATGCCTAAAAATGTTAGAGTTTTCATTAAAATGTAGTGTCAAGCGTCGTGAAAGCGAGTTTGTGGTGTGACCAACATAAATATTATTTAATTCGTTGGAGATACACTCTCCCAAAGGGCACTTGAATTTATAAACTATGTTGGTTTTTTGCAAATCGCTAACCGGGGGGGGGAAGAATCATTGCGAAGTATTAATGATAATGTTATCAAACTTATCAGAAGATACGAAAAAATTTTACATAAAATAAATAGACAACACTTGTCTATATTATTTAATGAAACGTGTATAAATGAAAATATGCTGCCTACACAATATATATATATATATATATATATATATATATATATATATATATATATATATATATATATATATATATATATATATATATATATATATAAAAGGCACGGTGGTGTAGTAGATATGGCCCGGATTGAGGAATCAGAGAGCTGAGTTCGGATTCCAGTCGGATCAGTTACCTTCACTTATGCGCTAATACCCTTCTCCGTCCAGCTATGGGTAAATAACAGGTCTTGAATGGCAGCTGGTCTAGAAGAAGGAAAACTCTGAATTCAAAACCAGCGGAGGGTTGTTTGGGATCCTTGTGGCACGTAGTGCACCAGGTCTCTGTATTCGCGGGTTGGTTCTGCATAAAGCTTTCTTCACTATAATCAATTCATATGTTATCACGGCGTAATGGTTGATCAATATAATTATTCCATTTCGTGCCAGTTTAAAAACATGACACAAAGAACATGTTGTGAATTGTTTTTTTGTTTTTTTTTTGTTGTTTTTTTGCCACTATCAGAATATGTCAGATCATTCTATATAAATAATCATCAACCTGAAATATTAAAGAGAATTTTATTATATTTACGGCTTACCAACCTTTTGCATATTATTTAAGGCCAGAAAATATTTTTAGATTGTAAGAATTTTTTTAAAAATAATAATGATTTACTGATACAAGTACTGATAACTAATCCACAGCTGGAGGAAGTAAAGATGGATTCCCACCTTTTCTTAGGGTATTTGTTCGTAAGTCAATATAACGAACCTAACTGAAATTGAAACTTGGCTCTCTGATTTCCAATTCTAAGTTATCCATTAAACCACCCTCACATGCAAGTTTACAGTTTAAAGTTTGGTATCCCCAACTGGTCACCCATCTAACCAGGCCCGACGTTGCTTAACTCTGTTGGTCGTACGTAATATTATCCAATGCAGTTAACACTAAAACACCATGATTATTTTTCGCATTTTTCCAGTATTTATAAACAGCTACACCTTTACATGTTTAATCATGAGATCGAATGAAACTTTTGAAGTGTTTTTTAATAAATCCTACATGCCCTAGGTGCTACATACAGATCTTCTTCCTTCTTCTTCTTCTTCTTCTTCTTCTTCTTCTTCTTCTTCTTTATGCGCCGTGACGTAAGTGATCATAGCTCTCCACAACTTCCTATCTCCTCTATCCCTTAATAAACATTGTCTCTCTGTTATTTCTCCTGGGCCCCTTTTCGCCATCCAGTTACTCAAACCCACCAAGCATATTATACGTTGTTTTCCCCTGCCCCTCTCACCCTCTATCTCTCACCTGAGTAACAGATTTTCTAAGCCCTCCTTTCTAATTATGTACCACAAAAACCACAATGGCAGACATGTTTTCTCAATTTATACTTAATTAAAAATTACTCAATTTCAAAGGAACAAATGGGAAAACCTTTATATATTTACTTTGTATGTAAAACCTTTAAATATCCCCTTTATATATTTGGCAATCTTGACCATCGTGTTAAAAGCACAGTTTTTCCCTTGACAACACTATTATTTTTGACCACCTTCAAGGCTCACCAATGTTTATTGTTTTTAAAAAAGCCTCAATTAGAATAATAATATAGCCAAAACATATGATGAAAGTAAATTTATAGATTTTTTATTCTTAAGAATTTATTATAAAACTATTAATCGTTATTTATTTATTAGATTCTTTATTTATGCTATGGTGTCCTCCCTCTAAAGAGTCTATGTTGGACTCTTCCGCCTACTATAAGATTAGTAGGAGAGAAGGGAAACAGTCGCATAGATTGTTCAACTGTCGAACTCTCTGCCTTGAGCAGAGAGGAACCCGGACGAGACTTTGCCGAAAGGCAAAGTTTCATCCGTGGAGGTAGACAGGCCCTGAACCCGTTTATGCGGGTTCTAAGGGAATATTTTTGGCCGAGTCTTCAGGCTCAGAGAACCCACGGTAAACTCAGCCTTGTGCCACATACATGCCTCCTGGAGGCAGGGTGGGGGGCTATTAAATATTAAAAGTCGACTAGAGTGTTCGTTACTGTCGAACTCTCAGCCTTGAGCAGAGTGGAACCCGGACGAGGCTTTGCCGTAGGGCAAAGTTTCGACCGGGGAGGTACACAGGCCCTGAACCAGTTTATGCAGGTTCCATGGGAATATCTTTGGCTGAGCCTACGGGCTCGGAGAACCCACGGTAAACTCGGGCTTGTGCCACATTCATGCCTCGTGGGGTGGGGTGTTAAATATAACAGTCGAATAGATTGTTCTACCGGGCTGTGGCTGTTCGCAGCTGCTGTCTAACTCTCTGCCTTTGGACTTAGAGGAACCCGGACGAGGCTTTGCCGAAGGGCAAAGTTTCGTCCGGAGAGGTAGACAGACCCTGAACCCGTTTATGCAGGTTCTAAGGGAATATTTTTGGTCGAGCCTACGGGTTTGGTGAACCCACGGTAAACTCGGCTTTGTGCCACATACATCCCTCGGAGGGGGCTGTTAAATATTAACAGTCGAAAATTGAACGCTGGGTCACCCGACGTACACTCACTAGTCGTGTAATACTCTTCTGTTGTACTTACTGTTTAATATATTATATATCTGCAAAACTTGTTTTGTTATTTTTTTTAACCATTTACTTCGTCACAACAATTTACAAAATAATTTTATATTTACAACATTCTTAAGAAATAATACTATTTTATTTATATAGAAATAAATATGAAACCAATTTGGTATTCATAAATTTATAAACATTTACTAAATTATTAAAATATGTGAACCAACTATAAGGAAATTCTTATTATTTACCATTTTATAAAGTCCCAATAGACTGGCAATGAGCGATGTTTTGGCAAGCATTTCAATAAACAATATAATAAGTAAATAGTGTAAATAAGCAATCTAATAAATAAATAGTGTTTATGTTGTATCCTTAAAGAAGGTTACAAACAGACATAGGTGGTATTCGACTGAAGGAACAGCAACACGCGCGTAGATGAAAGAACGAGAGGTTTATTGTAAAAGAGAATACAGTACTGAAAGACAGGGAATCGGGTGGCAGGCTAGTAATTCCCGAAGCAAGGATATTTACCTTACCTCCCCGCGAGGCAGGATGTGGCACAAGGCAGTTTTTAATGCGCGGAAAAACCGAGCCCATAGGCTCGGGCAAAATTTCCCTATAAACCCCGTATAAAACGGTGTCGGGTAGGTGTCTACCACCCCAGATAAGACTCTGCTCTTCAGCATTGCTTCGTCTGGGTTCCTCTCTGCCCGAAGGCAGAGAGTTCAACCAGCACAGCCGGATACGAATCTCCAACTAATTGCCGAAGTAAGGTTATTTACCTCACCCCACTCGCGAGGTAGGATGTGGCACAATGCCGTTATTTAATAAGGGATAAAACCGAGCCTTTGGGCTCGGGCAAAAAATTCCCCGTAGACGGGGTCGGGTAGCTGTCTACCACCCCAGACAAGACTCTGCCGTTTGGCATAGCCTCGTCTGGGTTCCTCTCTGTCCGAAGACAATGAGTTCAACCAGAACAGCTGGTGACGAATCTCCAACTAATTGCCTATGCAGGGATATTTGCCAACCGCCCTACATGGTCAGGTGTGGCACAAGGCCTATTTTCCCGTGGGGTATCCAAGCCCGTAGGTTTGGGCAAAAATTCCCCGTAGACCCCGTAAAAAACGGAGTCGGGTAGCTCTCTGCCACCCCAGACGGGTCTCTGCACTTCGGCATAGCCTCGTTTTGGTTCCTTTCTGCCCGAAGGCAGAGAGTTCAACCAGTATAACTGGAGACGAATCTTCAACTAATTGCCGAAGCAAGCTCCCAGATATCCTGTGCTCACTATATATATATATACTGATATAGACGGTCCACATAGGTCTGGAACATTCCATTACAACCCCCCCCCCTACCCCGGAGATAATTTTCCCATTAAATTTTGCTGAATAGATAATTTTCCCATTAAATTTTGCTGAATAGATAATATTTTGCTGAATAGATAATTTTCCCATTAAATTTTGCTGAATAAATAATATTTTGCTGAATAGATAATTTTCCCATTAAATTTTGCTGAATAGATAATATTTTGCTGAATAGATAATTTTCCCATTAAATTTTGCTGAATACCCTCTTCTTTTGGGAGTCAGGACGCAACTGTTTGACTTTTCTCCTCTTCCTAGTATTTCTCCATCTCAACAGTTTATTAGTTGGTTGTCAGTTCTCAAGAAGAAAAAATATATAAATTCACTTTCATCTGTTTAGGTTTTATCTAAATTTTAATCATTGCTTGTTAAAACAATTAACATTACCGAGAATTGAGGATAGTTGAAATAACGGCGGTGTGAAGGGAAAAAACTGTCCTTTTGACACGAAGGTCTAAAATTACTATATATTTTATATATTAACTGCATCAAGCTGAAAGTCAACCCTAGAAGCACGTACAAAATAACCATGACAACAACGAACATCTTCCCAAAACGCATCCACTACTCCCGGGCCAATGAAAACAAACAATATAGAATTTCCGAATGGACAGGAAATTACATTTAACAATATTACGCTAACACAATTGCGCTACGACGTGCCGTTTTTGCCGTGTTACGATCACATAGAAGGAAATACACAGATATCAGAAAATTAAAATATAAATAGTAACGTAGATATTGCTTTCAGATAGATTGAAGCGGAAATAACAGTGTTTAACTAGAGTGTGTCAAATGCAGTTCCAACGACGAGTACTCTCGATTATGCTAGCTACCTCCCGACTCTAATTTACTGTCCCAATATGCTTACCATCAAGATGGGTATTCACTCAGGACATTCATGTTGACTCGCTCGGCGGTCATGGTCTAGTGATTTTTTAAAATCTGTGAAAGCTATTCTTAACCCTTAATAAACCCTTCCCACTTCTCTCTCCCTTCCTCCCTCTCTCTCTCTCTCTCTCACTCTCTTTCTCCTTTTCTTTTCCTCCACCATCTCTTTCTCTCTCTTACATAAAAAAGTCTACCTCACGTGCGACTGGCCTTTCTATACTATAACAGTTTCTGCTGATTCTCTTGAACAAAATATAACGACATCTTTTTTTTGGGGGGGGGTTACACAGAAACAAGGTGCCGATTTTGCACAATACTGTCGACTGTTCTGGTTAGTCAGTGTCTACACGTCGAAAGATGAACTGAGAGATTTGAAGTTTTCCATCACAAAAAGCTAACGGATTCAGTACTTGGAATGACGATAAACTACAACCGGCAGCAGGCATCTGGAACGTGGAACCACATTTTAATTGCTGTTATTCCAAGGTCCACACTGACCCAGAGTGGTAGCACCTATTAGGGTCCCAGCTAGGGCAAATACCAAACCAAAACAAAACATCATAAAAGTATGATAATCCAATTTTATTGTAAAAATACCAGCAATATATTTTTATATACTAAAATTACCAACAATACCTATTTAGAGTAGAATTACTAACAATATATTTTAAAGCAAAATGACCAGCAGTACATTTTATCTGTAGTTGAAAGTATGCAATTGTGCTCAAAATGTATTTAGTTGAAGCCATAAAATTGTGCTCAAAATATTTAGATTTCGACATTAAATAACCTACAGAGGTTGATATGCCGCTAAACAAAATCAGCCAACCCAACGGAATCATACGCAGTAACGACAGAAATCTTTTGAACTGTGAGGTATTAGGTTAATAAGTAATTTAGAATAACGTCCCCTAAACATAGACGATAAAATATTAATGTTAGTACATATGAGGGTGTTCCAGAAGACTTGAGACTTTTTTTAGCAGAGGCAGTGATTTTCCAAGCGTAGGTTGGATGTGGCACAAGACCGAAAGTAAGGGGCACCCAGTGAGGGTTGAACTCTCTACTCAGTCGTAATTGTTCTAGCGAGACAAGCTTGCTAACCATTACACCACCTCGAGGTGCCCATAGCAGGGGCAGTTATAACTGCCCTAGATTATTGTAATTTTAGAATATGATTACTATAATTCTAATCAACTGACATGCCAACTTTTTGTATTCCAGACTTAAGGAGACGGTTGTAACAGCTCTTTGAACACACCCTACTAATCACCGGTTGTCACAGCTGAATACTTTATCGAATGCAGTCGGGACGTGAATACAGTTTGGAAGTTCGCTACGCAATAAAGTTTTGTGTTGACCGGGCTTGGTCCTTAAAACTGTCTTTCACTTTCCCTACAGTCCAGACATTACTTCCTGTGTATTTTGGCTGTTCTCCGAAATGAAGAATTATTTCAGAGGCAGTCGTTTTGAAGACATTGACAAGATGAAGGAGGCCGTGACAAGGGTTCTGGATACTTTTTGAATGACATTCACGAAGTCGCTGGAGTGCCCCAATAAGTGCATTGAGTAGACGGAATCCGATTTTGAAGGAGATTAGAGTTTTGTACTTTTTTGAAATTAATAAATGTCTCCCTTGAAAACGACACAAAACGTCTGGTATACACCACATCTTGAAAATTATTTATTAAACATCACATATCTCAATTATTGAAGAACAATTTAGAAGAGATTATTAAAATATTAATAATATAGCAGTTAATAATTAAATAAATGGAAATAATTATTTAAAAACATGCACGATTTTTATTACCAAGGGGTCAACAGAATAATTTATTTAAAAATCAATTACCTTTAACAGTATTGCACTAACACGCCTGCACTACGATGTGCAGTTTTGGCTGTATTACGATAACATACAGTCAAATACACAGAAAATAATAATAATGGATGATTATAATATAAATAACTAGTGTCTTTTCTAATGTTTCTTCTCTCGCACTTCTTGCTTATGGAACTCTTTTCCGGCTTCATGCTATCTAGTCAACTTTGATCTTCAAAAAACTGAAAAATATCAATTGTTATTTCTTAATTCATGTTCCTTTATTGTTCTCTCTCCTTAATAATGTTTATTCCTTTTTTTATATTCTTCCACATTTAGTAATCCTTTGCGTCTTAGTGGCTTTATTGCCTTGCTTGGAGTGAACTGATTCAATAAAAAATTGAAAAACATCGGAGACAAAACAATATTCTAGTTTTATTTTCCGTTTCATAATTTTACGCAGCATAAAGTTCAATTGATTTGATTTCACTGGGGATTTTGTTTTAAATGTTAAGATGACGTGTTCAAATTATACTTTAAGATTTCAAAGAATTAAAGCCCTGTTAAGATTTGTTGCCATCAGCAGAAAAAGTGAGCACCACCGCCTTGCCAAGCATATACAAACCAAAATCTTTCATCACGAGCTCCATAAAGCTGGATACGATGGGTGAGATGCAATTGCTAAACATTTCTTGTCCTCATTAACAGTGACAGGTATAAAATGGTGTCTAGTCTCTCACAAATGGTCATTGGCTCAATAGAACAATTTTGTCCACTGATAAATCATCATTTAACTTTTTTCTCCAATTCAAGGTTTATGTCTGGTGACAGGCCTTTAAGCATGACTGTTTGGCCCCTACCATGAAGCATGGGAAGCTACATAACGGGATTCACTTGACTCTTTAGTCTTGCGATATGACTGAATTAATATCAAGGATTATCTGAATATTTTGGCTGATTATGTCTTTCCTATGGTACGAACATTGTTCCCTGATTGTAACAAAAACCTTCAGGACAATAATGCACTGGTTCTCACGGCTACTTTTATTCAAAATTGGTACAAAGAGCGCAGAATAGCATCTGGATTGACCATTACAACCACTGAATTTCAGTACCATAAAACATTGCCGCCGAAAGTTTGGTTATAAAAACTTCCATTAAACGAAATGGTGCATTTTGGAGCAGCAAATGGAAAACGGCTTCTATCTTTATACATCACTGAAAGGAATTAAGCAGGTTTTATCTGAAGAATGGGAGAAAATTCGTCTAACTTTTCAGAATTGGTACAAGTCGATTCCTTTGTGATTGATGCCAAAGTTGTACCAACTCCGTTTTTCCATTATTTAAGTGCGGATCATTGTGCACATATTTTTTGCTATTATCACAACATTTAGTCTGTTGTGCTCCTCGGCCTTCACCAGGTGCTTATCGATCCGGCTAATCTCCAGAGAATTTCGAACCCAAACATTTTTTTTTTTACTATTCGGTAAAAGACAGTTCTTGCTTCGCTGATTATGTCTAAGAATATTTCGTCTAGTTCTTATTTAGAATATAGTTCGCCTTGTTGCCAATGAGTCCAAGTACAAATTGCCTGTAATTGAAATCACAATTACTATGTCACCAAATTTACGAAACAGCGTTTTAATCTACTAGTTTGTTTTCCCGTGGGACTATCCTGAGTGAAGAACTTGTGTCATGGAACCTAGTCATAAATGAATGCTGCTGCTGCTACTTGTCACACATAACTGCACTCACAAAGGCTTATCTTTTATACTACAGCTGCCGTTTTAAGCCTTGCTCCATTCCTCCTTTTCTTTTAATGGCTCCCATATCGTATTTGTTTCTATGCTAAATCTACTAAGGAGGTCCTCTTAGCCTAGCATATGCGCTGATAACTTTGAGTCTGATGTTTGGGTCGACAAGAATCTGATGAAGGCTGGAGGGAACAATATTCGAAATGTTGTAAGAATAAAATAAATAATGGACAATAGTTCGCATGTAAATAATGTAAATAATGATAACTCCTCATCCCAGATATTCGGAGAGAAATAAAACTTGTTTAACAAGGTAATTACATTATTTTACCCACGAGAACAATGTAGCTCCGTATATTAAATAAAAAGGTTCAAATAAAACTTCCCTGAAGGTTACGTGAATCGAAGTACGCCCGGGTGGCACAACGGCTGAATCGCTGTGACAGATGAGGATCTATCTATCTATCTATCTATCTATCTATGTTCATACCTATCAACAAAGATGATGATATAAGTTTGACTGTAAATGATGCAAACATATCCTTTTGTCTGTTGATATATATATTTTTTTAAACCAGGGCAGTAATTTCATATTTGTTTCTTTTTCGTTTGAAATTTAGGAGCCCAGCTGTAGACTAAAAAGCAAGTATTTTTAAAAGTGTGTGAGACGCTGCGCTCGATCATGATATCAGAGAGGGAAGACAGTATGACAGTAATCCATGCGGCGCCATTGCAGACGGGCAAAGACATATATATATATATATATATATATATATATATATATATATATATATATATATATATATATAAAACAGGTTAAAAGTCAGTTGGAGAACAGAGAAGATCACGTTCGGAATCCCACAGATTGCGTACGTGATGTGAATTTGAGCATTTGTCTGGTCCGTGTTCTAAGCGAAGTGGGAGTTGAAAATAATGATTTATCCTTGCTTCAGATGACAAGTGCGAGGGCCCTTACATACAAATAAAGTAGGTCTGTGTACCTTTATATATCGTATATTTTACAAGTATGAGAATAGGTTGGATGACAGATGAATTTCGAGTTTTGCTTTAGCCTTGGATTTTTTTTTCTTGATATTTTTCAACCTGTTTTTTTTTTTTTTTTTTTCCTTTGGCTGAAATCGGCGTTCTTTTTTTATTTTTACAATATTTCAGGTGGTTCATTCTATTGGACTCATTATGGAACGAAGATACAGAAAAGGACAAGAAGCATCTGGAAAACAAATGAAGAAGAAAGAAAAACAGAAAAGGAAAACAGCGAACCGAACGGAGTTGATTCGTTAAACGCCAGCAGTGTTTGATATCGTACCACTATCGTAACTTGCATTCCAAAGAACTTAATATTTCCACAAAGGAAGTGATACTTCAGAAAGACATGTATTCTTGCGTGTGGGTCAACGTTAGATTTTTGAAGGATAAATAGGTCAGATCCATCTTTTTGGGGCGAATGAAGTTACATAAAGGACTATATTGTTGTATTATAATTCTGCTTGCTACCGCGCTAATTAGTAAGTTACTTAGCAGATATGTTACGCTCTACTCAGATACGTAATTGTCCATTCCGGTTTGATTGCGATAAAAAAAAGTGGAAGAAATAGATATATCAGAATCCAAGTTTGGTTTCAAGAAAGAAAGAAAAAGCAGGCGATAACGCTCCCATACTTTTAACGTCTGCTTCAGTGAAATAGAAAACCTCATTTCCTTATCTTTTCATTTGTATCCTCTTACTCATTTAAATAATGACTTGTATTTGTACTTATGATTGTTATTGCAATATTTTGTTAAAGCTAAGCTTAAATATTTAATGGTGTAATAGGAACATTTCACGGGTATATTGTCAATGATTTTATTTAATTATTAACTTAAAAATTAAGATTCATCCGAATATTCAAATAGGAAAAACGTGAAGTTTTAACGTTTACCATAATTCGCACCTGAAAATTAAAAAAAAAATTGTACATTTTAATTGGAATTGAAGTTCTTCATCTGTAGGTTCTTGCCAAAATCCAAAGAAGGATCTGCATTTTGACTTCAGTCACTTTCTCTCCGTGGCTTTCCTTGGTCTATCCACAAATCATTTTTATGGCAGCTGCTCTGACAAGCTTTTTCCTTGATGCCTCGACTACATGTATTTAAACGTGCTACTAGATTGTCAGTTAGGTCCCACCTGCTTGCTGTTGAAATAGCTAAATGCAACGGCTACTTCTACACCAACAGTTACTTTTCACGCACTTCCCGCCTGTAGAACTCTCTTCCGTTCACTTGCTTAAATTTAATTTAAATGCAACGTCAATCGCCATCTTCTATCTTCTTGAATCCCGTTCATCTGTTATCCTTTCCTCAATCCTCCCTATAGTCTTTTCTCTCACTTTTACTCCCTGTAACCTCCATGTGTACTAGGGGCATTTCCGCCTTGCTTGGGATGAAATGATTAAAAAAAGAGTATCCAATAAGGATTGAATAAACTACACAAGCAATACTCCTTCTAACCACAATTCCCTATTTTCAGAATAAGTATGGGAGAAGAGTACCAGTTTGTACATTTACAAAAACCTACCTTAGTCCAACACAAAGAATAGGCAACTACTTGCAAACTTATGTGGAAGACTAGCCTTACTTACAATTACATCAGAGTAAGCACTAATATTTATTAAGCTTAGTCTAGCTGGAGACAGAATTAGTGGGGCATCCAGGACGAAACTAACTTACGACACAACTAATGAACCGCGAGGGAATCTTGCTAACCAGTGAGCTACGACAAGTACACAATTACGAATCTGTTAAATGTAACGTTTTATTGATTCCCTGGGTACGATTTAAAGCACTGTTAGTCTGACAGATGGCGTTACAATCAAAAGACAAAAATTAACAACGCGGCCATAATCTGAGGCGGAAAATGGCGAACGTTGATTTGTCGGGCAGACGGTAAATGAAAGAAAATGTTTAAATAGAAAAAAAAAACATAGAATGAGGAATATTTTTGCTTTGTAAGAAAAGCGAAGAAAAGAACAAGACACGTTATACACTTCAAAGAACGTAATTGTTGATATGAACAAACTTAATGAGACTCGGCACTAGACTTCCGTGTTTTCTTTTTAAACAATCTTCATAATACACAAGTCCTTCTGCTGTCTATACATACTAAGCTGGGCACCCCGAGGTGGTGTAATGGTTAACCAGCTTGTCTCGCTAGAACAATTACGCCTGAGTAGTGAGTTCGATCCTCACTGGGTGCCCCCATACTTTCGGCCTTGTCCACATCTAAGCTACGCTTGAAAAAAATCACTATACATACTAAGCTGTTTAAATAAATAAATCTTAGTATATATATATATATATATATATATATATATATATATATATATATATATATATATATATATATATATATATAAATAAAATTTTAAACAGTTAACTTGTTCTCACGAATTATATCTAACACATATACGTATGTATGGATATATGTATAGCTGGCCACTCGTATCCGAGGACACCCGTCTACTAGGGCGACTATCCAATCCCTGTTGCAGACGCTTGCTCAGGTGCATTTGTGCTTATTCAACACCCAAAGAGCCCACCTGTGGTTTATATTGCATCTATGCTGAACAGACCTTAGTTACAGTTTCTGGGAAAGAGCGTGTCATCTAGCGTGATCAACAAGGCCAGCACGCTCAAGCCCTCGTGTTGTCACAACTATCGACGGAGCCAAGGGTTCCGTCTACTCAACTTCACTCGTCAACCCGCGGTATGGTTTTCAAGCACTTTCCAATCCGATAACATCAGGAAGTCACCTTCCTGACAAATCGACCATGTTGAGATTCGAAAACGGGTATCATGGCCAAAATGTGAAAATTCTGACCACTCGACCTTGTACCCATCTTACACACACACACATTCTCCCCTTTTTACACAAATGGACTCACCCAGTATATACATATACTACTGCTACGTGAAGACCCGAGAGAGCAAGACCGAAGAGTCGAGTCCAGGGTGACAGAGTAAAAGGTTGTAGGTAACCGGAAGAGTGAGGGGTGAGGTAACAGCGTTATAGGAATCCCAGTGAGCAAGCACGTAGACTCAGTAAGAAGTCATACAGCCATACTTCAATACCAAAGACTGTATATATATTTTGCTACTAACCCGTATTCCTGGAACTACTAACCTGCTTTTTACCAGTTTGTATTATTACGTTAATACATTATTTTCATATATTCATTTCTGGCGTTTCTTATTTATTGGTACCGGATTTCAACCCGGAACCCACAACAATATATATATATATATATATATATATATATATATATATATATATATATATATATATATATATATATTATTTTTATAGATATAATTATAATTTATTTAAGTAAATGTTCTGTTTTTTTAATTAACCAGTGTTAATTACATTTACCGCTCTGAATGTTCGAGAAATTTCGTAGAAAATATGTGCTTCTCCGACAGGAATTGAACCTGTAACCCCAATGATAATAATGTTGCTTTAAGGTATCTTATATTCATGGCTAAAAGTGCTCTATATCAGATTTTTGGTTGATTTTTGTTTAGCGGCACATCAACACCTCTATGGGTCATTTAATGCCAAAATCTAAATATTTTGAACGCAATTGCCAGCCTTCAACTAAACATCCTTTGCCGGTCATTTTTTTTTTATTTCAAAATGTATTGTTTGTATTTTTACCATGAAATATATTTTTACACTTTCATTGTATTTTTATTTTGTTTAGGGGTTCACTATTTGGCCATAGTTGGGACCTTAATAGTTGTTATCACCTCGGGTCAGGTTGGAACAACAGTAATTTAGAGGTAGTTCCACAATCCTCAAAAACTCCAATCTATCGATCTGAGTCATTGCTGCTGTATGTAGTTTATCGCCATACCCAGGACTCTCAATATCAGAAATATAACACGTGAAAATATAAATATAAAAGTGGATACTGAGGTCAACACCAAGCGGCAACCGTATGTTTCTTACTTGAACGGAATCTTCATATATATATTCCTAAAGTATTAATGGATTTATTATTTTTAATCCATTTTATTGGAGAGTACATTTTCTTTATTAAGCTTGTATTGATTGGGGTGTTTAAAAAAATCTCTCGAGTGCACAAGCCGATAGAAGTAATATACAGTGTTTAAAATAAAAACTGGTAGTATATTTCAAGCACGGGTTCTTCATTAAAAATAACGTTTGAAGTCTTAGAAATGTCGAATTAAAAAATAAATCTATTAATTCTAGTTTGGTCTTCGGGGTATTTAATTGTAACCAGCCGGTTGTTATGCCACTTTGTAGTTTGTGCTAGAACGAAAGAGAGATAAATTGCCAATCTCTGACCATTAAGAGTTTTAGAGGTGCGACCATATATCAATGGCATCAATGTTTTCAAATAATCTGAGTATATTCTTAGGCAGATCATTTATGAAAATCAAAAAGAGCGTTTGTCCGAGGAATAACCCCTGGGGGACTCCTGCGATGATCTCTTGTGCTCCGAAGGACTGGCCGTTAATAATTTCCTTCGGGGACCTACTCGTTATGAAGGATTTTAGGATCAAGAAGACCTTTCCAGTGACTCCATAGCTGGAGATCTCGTGTAACAAACATTTGTGACACAGCTTGTCAAAGGCCTTCGAGATATTTTGATGTTATGGTCCTCGGGGTGTGTTTGTTGTCAAGAGCCTCACTAATTCTGTCAATGATGTGATCTTAAGCACGTAGGATCAAACAATGGTTTCTCCAAGAAAGTGGGGGGCGCAGGTTTTAATTTTAAATTCCGCTATCCACTAAAGATAACGTTTCAAGTAATATATATATATATATATATATATATATATATATATATATTATTATTATTATTATCATTTTTATTTTCTTTTGATTTCTGACGTTTACACATTTCTTTCCAGGTCCCGCCCAGGGACCCAAGGTTAGAAATGGCATCATGACACTTTCCACTGAAAAAAAAAAAAAAAATTACATAGATAAAGCCCTTCGTAAAGTGTGGGCTGTACTCGTCAGAACAATTTTTGTATCTCCTTGAGGCATGGACTTCAGGAATCCCTTCAATTAGTCTACTGCAATCTTTTTCCAACCAGTCCTAGGGCTCCAACTACAACAGGGATTGTTGATGTTCCCATATGCCACATTTTCGAGATTTCTATCTCAAGGTCCTTGTGTTTTGACAACTTTTGAATATCTTCAAAGATACATTGCAGTCAGCAGGGACTGCCATATCAATAAGGAGTCACTGTTTTTGTTTGTGGTCTTTTTTAACAATATCTGGGCGGTTGGCCTTGATTGTTCTGTCAGTGTGTATTGTCTAGTCCCATAGAATTGTAACAGGTCCTATCTCCGTAACTGGGTCTGGGTGGTGTTCATACCAGTTTTTTTTCAGTTTGGGCTTCCTGTATTATTATTATTATTATTATTATTATTATTATTATTATTATAAAAGATTATAATAAAAATCTATGGAAATCGCTATACAAAAGTTTTCATGTTTCAATAGTTTGATTGCACATCTTCAGGCGATGGTAAGTAACTGGCGACTAAATGATTTTTAAGGACATTTAAAAACGAATTGTTACCTCTTTTCTGAAAGTTAAAGTTATACACTTCCGAGAACGTAATATGAACAAAGTCGGCTCTAGAGTTAATGTGGCACCTTGCATTATTAGAAATATTCATAGAAATATGATTTAATTTTTCTTACTCGGTTACTAAACAGGTTGTTGATTTTTTTTTTTTTAAAACGGAAAATAACTGAGTTGAAAATAATTCACTAAGATTGTACTAGACGATCTTAAGGGAAGAAGAAGGAAAGAAAAGAAAAAAGAAAAGAAAGAAGAAGAGAAAAAGAGTTGTATGATGCATGACCCAATTGAGGGTGGAGATAGGAGTCAGAAAAGAGATTTAGGTCAGCGTCTTGGCCGATTTTCGAAAAAGACAATGGAAGAATAGAATTATAAATAATAAGAAGAAAGAAAGGAAAAAAGACATGATATCAAAACGGGCCGCTGATATAGACCAGATATCGTCAAAGCATCTGATGACTTTTTGCGTGGAGAGACTCCTTATCAATTTGGTTTAGAACAATAGAAATAAATTTTTTAATCAGAGAAAAGTGTTTTTGGGTTGAGGGGAGTTACCGGTGGAACGATATACAGATCTTGACCTGTTAAGAATTGGACACCCACGTTAATAAAGTAGAGACATTTCAATGTAGATAATTAGGATTTTTCGATTATCAGGAAAACAAAGAGGTAAAAGAGGGACAATTGCTTTTGGCTCACAGAGGGCGCCAAGAAGGCGGAAAAGATCCTTTCTAAAGTCAAGACTAATTAGCAGCGGGCTGTTTGACAAAGTCCAGGTGAGAGAAAGCCAAAGATTGTCATTTGCGTACGTGCAAAGGAAAAAATTGATTTTGCTTTTTTTTTAAACAAGAACGATGTAACCACGCCCCGCAAACAGAGGGGAGAGGATGTTCGATCAATAACAATTGGTCGAATACGAACGTGACCTGCGGAAGAAAAAGAAAAGAAATGTTCGACCAATAACAATTGGTCGAATACGATCACGTGACCTGCGGAAGAAAAGGGAAAGAAATGCTCGATCAGGAACGATTGGTTTGAAAAGCGGTCACCTGACATACGAGAGACTAAGAGATGGATGCGCCGCCCCACCAAAGGTACTGCGGAGGAAGTAGGGCGAAAACAATAGCGATAATGGAGAAGACAGAATTAATGCAGTTTTTGGAATTATCGAGAAAAACCCTGGCGCCGACGGACCCAGTCCCCGGTTTGTTGCGGCGTCAATAAAAGCAGGGCCCCAATCGACAAAAATGAGTTCATCCCCCGGACGGCAGCGAGAAAAGAACCCTCAGACAAGAAGAACTTCCAGCCCAAGTAGATGAAGAAGAAGATTGCCTGAAAGCCTGAGAAGAATTGGAGCTGCAGACAAGCCGAAAGTCGATGAGAAGTTAAAGTTCAGCTCCGGACGGCAGTGAGAAGAGACCACCTCAGACGACAGAGAGTTGCGGCTAAGTTGAAACAAGAAATCTTCCACCAAGTTGAAACAAAGAAAACTACCAGCCCAAGCAGACGAAGAAGAAGAAATACAACTCAAGTCGGAGAGAAGAATCAACTGCGAATGATCGATAGAAATTAGCCCCAGTGTCGAACTGAACCACACTCCGACATATACATGATTCTAGAAAGTAGGTAATTGACCTTTTTTCTATTGTGTGATAGAAGCTTGTGCCATAGTCCACAGAGCGGGTCGGGAAATGAGAACAATTTTTGTTTTTATGTAACGGACTTTAAGATATAAAGGTTGTTACCCTTTTTTTATCAGCAATTTTGTTTGGTGTCGTGAGTTTTTATTTTATTTGTGTTTTGCCACCCCCTGTCGGACTCAACTTGTATCGGCCCCGATCCCTGCTGGTCCCGTCTGTCTAAGATCTAAACACAGCGTGGGTAGACAGACCGGAGATCGGTATAGTTTTTAGTGACCAGGTATTGGAAGCGAGTCAGGAAAGGCGAGGCTGGTGATCATCTGACCAAAGGGTTGGAGCGGCACGCTTGGACCCAGGAGGAGCGACCAGGAGGAGCGACGTCACCGTTGGCGCTGTAACCAAAGGATCCGACATGGGCCAGGTGTGTAACCGTCACATTTTTCTTTTTAAAACAGTTTTGTCTGAGCGTATCGGAAAAGAGCTAACAATAGGGCTTTCAAGAGCCAACAATCTAACACTATACACACACATATATATATATATATATATATATATATATATATATATAGATAGATAGATAGATAGATAGATAGATATGAATATAGATTTAGAATTGCTCTATGATCAACAAGATATGTGAATGATTACGTACACATACAGGTTAGCAAATAACTATTTATTTAATCAATGGAGACAAAACGCCTAATTGTATCTCTATCTATCTATCTACCTTTATATATATATATATATATATATATATATATATATATATATATAAATAAGTGGGTCCGAAAGTCTTGTCACCTCATACCAAAAAGTAATTAGAACGTTAGAACAACAACTAATACAAAGCACATGTACTAGATTTAGTTTATTCACTTTCATTGACGCTGTTACAGACCGCGGTCTGTATGAACAGCATTTTCGTTGCACCAAATCATGCGGCGCCATGTCCTAGGTGATATTTTTTGATGTGTTGATTGTTTCAAAGACTCTCCGAACGGCGTTCTTCAAATGATAGGTATTCTTGGTATCGTTCATGTGAAACTCTCTCTTTGATAATACCCGACAGAGCGTTGAAATAGAAAATGTATGGATGACAAAACTTTCGGACCACCCTGAATATACACACAACTAATTAAAGACGACTGGCAAGTGATTGCGATTAAGCTTATTAGTCAATTTGTCTTGTTCTTGTACAAGTGTTTTCTTTTCTGGGCATAAATTTGAATTAAAAACTTAATCGCGGTACCTTGTCAATGGTCTTTAATGAATTTTGTATAAAAGAGGGATTACTACCCAAATCGACAATTATATATGAATTATGTACACGGTGGAAGCCTGTAAAACTTACAATATACTATATATATATATGTCTATATTTCTGAGATGAGGTATTATGTACATTATTTACATTATTCGGACTATTGTCCTCATCTTTGTCGCCATATTTATTACAACGTTTCGGCCGTTGTACCAAGTGGCTGGAATGTCGAACTGAACCCTTTATTACGCTCACTGGGGTAGACTGTTCTAGAACAGCTAAAACAGCTTAGAAAAGCTAAAAAAAACTATAATTTTGTTTCCTATCCGTCACATTTAACGAAACGTGTATAAAAGAAAGATGGCTGCCAAAATATGCAATATACAGGGTGAGACAAAAGACGCGCAAAATAGGGATAATTTATTAAAAGAATAATGACACGTGAACATTTTATTTACTAGTTATTTCATTGTTAAATGTTATGTTCAAAATGTCCTCCTTTTTAAAAACACGTTTAAATTCTGTGCCTGCATGATTCATCAACACGTCGGGGAGTTTCCTCTCTCATTTTAGTGCATTCATATTCAATTCTTTCTTTAAGTACTTCAATATTTCTTTCTTTTTTTCAGCTATTTTACATCGGCAAGGTTGTTTCTGTAAAGTAAGAAAATATCAAAACAAATTAAACATTATAAAACATGATTAATCAATTAACCCCTATGGTGCAAGACTTTCGGCTATATATATATATATATATATATATATATATATATATATATATATATAGTTTCCACCACAAATGCCACTCTTATCTTTACAATCGTTTTCTATTTCTAAAGAGCTACATTCAATTCGCAAGCTTTCTTTTTTCGGGATATTTCAAAGTTTAAACTTGTATACCCGCCAAAAAAGTTGTTTTTTTTTAAGTATAAAGAAAGAAACCAAACCGCCCATTTTTCGCATGATTGCTTAAATTAAAATCAAAAGGATTCCATCCTTATTGACTTTTTCAGTTCTGTCCTTGTTTTTTTCCCCGTCTTACGCCAATGCTTACATGTGCTAACGATTTGTACTCTCTCGGTTTGACGTTTAAGAAGGCGTAGAGATGTTTCTCTTGCGCACCGCTGATGAAATTAAGTAGTTAACTTATTTGACACACACTGTCAGCCGCAAAATCGGAGATGGAAAAGGAAAAAAATTGACGAAAAGGGAAAAACTAGAAACTTTTACGTGATGGTGACTGTGAGAGCGTGCGGATGGCTCATTATTGAAACAGTAGTCAAAGGGCAGAAGAAATTCCATTTCCTTCAGTTGGCTCAAATGGAAGAGTGACCAACGGACCAATATGTCGTTGGCACTGGTTGACTAAATGGACATATAAAATTTGAGTTACCTGCTTGCTTGAATTTTTCTCTAAATCTTTTCCCAGTTTCTTTATTTATCTCTTTCTATACGGGCTGAGTGTGAAAAATTCTCGACCCTACCCACTTCCCAAAATCTAAACAAATGACTCATTTTTATGGGCTTCTTGCTAGGTATCTGATTGTATCAACATTTGTATATTACTATCTATCTATCTATCGCAGTATGTTCAGCTCTATCTATCTGTTGTGGATTCCGTGAATGGAATCCTGCACAAATAACACGCCAGTAATTGAGATAGAAAAATAAGTGTATTAAACGTAAGAATACAGACTTGAAGTGAAGATTAGTAGTCCAGGAATGCGGGTTAGTAGAAAGTATATGTACAAGTCTCTGTAAGTAAAGCCGTAATCTCTCTCTCTCTCTCTCTCTCTCTCTCTCTCTCTCTCTCTCTCCTCTTGTATAACTCTCTGAGAACACCCTGTGTGACTCTGTATCTCTCAACCTGACTCAACGTATCTCCACGTATCTCAACGTATCCCAGTATTTAATATTCCACCGACGAGGAATATATGTGGCACAAGGCCGAGTTTAAAGTGGGTTTCTCCGAGCCCGTATCCCCTTTGAACCCGCATAAGCGGGTTCGGGCCCTGTCTACCCCCGCGGACGAAACTTTGCCCTTCGGCAAAGCTTCGTCCGGGTTCCTCTCTGCCAAAGCAAAGAGTTCGACAGACGTCGCAAACAGCCAGAGACTGTATCTTGACGTATCCCAACGGCAGGTATTCTCTCTGTCAGTGTAAGTATACTTTGGACGAGTCCATCTTACGTAAAAAGGGGAGAGCCCCACAACCCTATCTATCTATCTATCTATCTATCTGCGCTTACGGCCATATCGGATTGAAAGACCGGTTCCTGTACGACCGCCGAAGTTAAGCAACGTCAAACTTGGTCAGTACCTACATTGGAGATCGCTTGGAAATACCAGGTGCTGTACGCTTGGATGTGCGGATGCTGTAATGGGTAATGGCTCGGAATTCTTAATCGGAGAGCCGAGTTCCAGTCCCTGTTGGGTTCGTTATATTCACTTACGTGCAAATAATTTTAGTCAAGGTATGAATACACATCTTTCCCCCATCTATGTGTAAATTACTAAGTAAATTATTATTATATCGATAAAAATTTTCTGGATTTAAATAACCTGCAAAGACTTGATAAATCGTAGAAAATATATATATATACTAGCAGTAGAGCCCGGCGTTGCCCGGGGATGTATCAGTAAGAGATAGATCAAGTATCGACCATCATAAAGACTGAAAAATAAAATTGACAAAGATTATTGTTTTAAGGTTGACGGACACGCATGTCTTAATTAGTTTTTTTTTTTTTTTTTTACGAATTGGTCAAACCCAAACTCAAACAAAAACATTGTTTTCAATCGTTATGAGTCTACCGATTGAATAGAATTTTTATTATAAACAACTGTCTTGTAAATGGAATTTTTTAAGCATTTTGAATGTAAAAATAAAGAAAAAAAAGTGTGCAAGACAATAAGAAACACTACCTGCCAAAAACAAAGTGAAGTTTTGTTGAAATCGGTTGAAAAATGTAGGAAATCTGATCCCATATATAAACGAAAACAGACACACACTCACAAACAACCTGGGCTTTATAATAAGTATAACTCGATATGAGTTGTCCCCCTTTCATTCTCGCGATGCCTCTTAATCATGTTTTCAAATTGATTTCGTGCAAAAACAATTGTGTTTTTCCCATTTTTGGCGCTGTCAGAACCACCGCAAGGTAATTTTACACAGTCCTGTGAAGTTTTGTTGAAATCAGTTGAAAAATGTAGGAAATCCGATCCAATATATAAACGTACACACACACACACACACACACACACACACACACACACACACACACACACACAAACTGGGTTTTTATAATATGATATATATATATATATATATATATATATATATATATATATATATATATATATATTTATCTTTTATCTCACTTTCTTTCTACCTGCCTGTCTGTTTGATACAAACAGACAGAAGCAGAGAGACTGGCATAGATATGGCCAAATAACCTCTCCACGTGACATTGTCAGAAAATCACTTGAGGCAGTAAAATTGATACACAACATGCCCAATGTTCACAATATGTGGTATATTTACAAACACTTCACTTACAATGGTGATCAATCTTCTCCCTTAATATAAGTAATTTTGAATATATATCTGCAGAAATAAAATATATATTGAAATAAAAAAAATAATAATAATCAGGAGCACCTAAATATAAATAAAAATTAACTAGTAAGGAACTTTCGTTGGTATTTAACCAAACATAAATATATATATATATATGTGTGTGTGTGTGTGTGTGTGTGTGTGTGTGTGTGTGTGTGTGTGTGTGTGTGTGTGTGTTTATTGGATGTATAATAGTATTCGAAACAAAAGTGAAAACAATGAGACAAAGTGTAAAATTTTAAAGACGCGTTTTACCGGAGGGAGAGGCATATAAACTCTTTGGCTTCCTCAGTTTATATATATATATATATATATATATATATATATATATATATATATATATAGTCTGAAGATATTTTACAATTGTAAGAATTTTTTTAGATTATAATGATTTAGTGATAAAATGTTTACTAATTAACCCACTGGTGGGGGAGAAGAGGTGGATTCAAAACTTTCCCAAGGGCTTTTGGGCGCAAATGATGAATATAACGAACGCAACTAGAATTAGAACTCGGCTCGCCGATTAAAAGTTATCCTTTGCACCATCCACACACCCAAGCTTACAACACCTGATATTCGCAAGCGGTCACCTATCTAGGTACAAATCAGGCTCGATGAGGCTTAATAGCAATCGTATGGGAACCAATGTTTCAAGTTGATGTGGTCGTAAGTTATTTATAACGTGTCAGGGGGATTCTAACGAGAAGAATTGTCTCGCACGACACAGTGAACCAACTTTCCTAGCAGTAGATCTAGCAATTGATTCAATATAATCACTCCACTTCAGCTCAGTGGAAAACTTGAATCAACAGGCGTTGTCTGTGGTGATTAAATGAAAGCAGTTTTACTTTGAAAGCATTAGAATTAACCTGCCATTCCCTTTCCCAGTTAGCCACTTAAACCAAATTACACGTTTCTCTTTGGGTCGTTTACATAAATGTTGTGGTAGGATCCACCTAATTTGCATAGTGGAGTACCGACCATATAAATATGGTTGGTACCGGGAAGAAAGAAGGAGGAATCAAGAGATTCAACCAGAGACTCTGCCCGACTGCGACTCAGTCAACACATTCTCCAGGAACGGTCTTATCAGGAATATACAAAAGACTATATGTAAATATTGTGTACACTTTCTTGTTTCAATACATTTTGTTCTAAGTACCTTTTGTGTTGCATTATTATTCCATGCATTAGTCAAGTTTCAATAATAAACGTGGCAATTTTGTTACTTTTATGTCTTTAGCCAAAGTCCTTCATATGCTGCATCTTTCTTTCTCTTTACAGTTGCATCTTCAATTATTTTCCTCGCGAATGCCTTTTTCTTGTTTATTTAAGTTTAAATATTTCTGAAATCATTTTTTTGTAACATTCTTAAATTCTTGGTTGACCTATCCAAGATTTTCACAATTTCCAAAGTTGCATTCCCAAATGACGACTAAATTTGCTATGTCCATTTCATTTTTAAATTCTTATCTTTCTTACGACACATGAAAATTGTTATGTCCGAAATTTATCAATATATTTATATTAAAAACGATGCTATTCTGTATATATATATATATATATATATATATATATATATATATATATATATATATATATATATATATATATATATATATAGAGAGAGAGAGAGAGAGAGAGAAATAGATATATATCTTTATTGACAATTCCCTCGAGCTGCCTAACTTCTCACTTAGCCATATAAGTTATTAGAAAAAACAAATTCTACTAAATCATATTACAGTGTAACCCGGATATAAGAGAGTAGTCGGGACCGGAGAAGAAGTCTCTTATATCCGTGTTTCTCTTTTATCCGTGTTTGGTCTATTTTGTTTACATTAACACAGGCTCTAAGTCGGGACCAGAGAAAATCTCTCTTATATCCAGGTTTCTCTTATATCCGGGTTTCTTATATCCGGGTCTCTTATATCCGGGTTACACTGTATAAGGTAAAATTTACATCGTATATTTATCATATGAATTTATCCAATCCTGGTTAGTTAATATAAGTTTTATTGTAAAAACATTAACTTGGATGATACTATTTGCTATACGAGTAAGAAAGAAAGAAAGAAAGAAGGAAAGAAAGAAAGAAACTGAAAAGAAAAATGGGCGGTTTGGTTTCTTTCTTTATACTTAAAAAAAAAAAACAACTTTTTGGCGGATATACAGAAAAGGGAAACAGAAAAAGGGAACGGAAAAAAAAGCTTATAGATAGAAAAAAGAAAAACTCTTATGAAAAACAAACAGTAAAGAAAAAAGGAAGAAGACTTATAGGAATGAAACGAAAGAAAGAATTCATAGTAAGAAAGAAAAAAGAAAGAAAGATCCGGCGAAGGAGAAAAAGAAATAGACCCAGAGAAAAGTACAGAAGGAAATATGAAAAAAAGGAATAAAGAGAGAGAAAAGATGGAAAAGATGGAAAAGATGGAAAGGAAGAAAACAAACGGGGTGTATGGTGGCGGGGAGGTCAGAGAAAGGAAATCACAATAGGAAAAGAAGAATAAAAAAAGAAAAGAGAGACTGTATTTTGTGAGAGTTCTTCTTCTTCTTCCCATTTTCAGGGATGAAAAGTAAACGGAAGCAATCTTCTATTGGGTTATCCACTTATTAAACAACATTTTTGTCTATCTAATTAATGTTTTATTACCATTTATACATACATACATACATATATATATATATATATATATATATATATATATATATATATATATATATATATATATATATATATATATATATACACACACATAGACACATAAATATATAAACACACACACACACACACACATATATATATATATATATATATATATACATGCATACATATATATATATATATATATATATATATATATATATATATATATATATATATATATTTACACACACACATAGACACATAAATATATAAACACACACACACACACACACACATATATATATATATATATATATACATGCATACATATATATATATATATATATATATATATATATATATATATACACACACACATAGACACATAAATACATAAAACACACACATATATATATATATATATACATATATATATACATGCATACATATATATATATATATATATATATATATATATATATATATATATATATATATATATATATACGATATCGTTTCATTTTTTTTCCTATTTATTAAAAGGCCGGCTTCCTCCAGTATTCAATTTGTTCAATCATCTCTGGTTCCATCCATAATAGTAATTGATTTACCAATTTTCCCTCTTGCTAACTGCTGATTGATCTTAAAACATACGATCGATGCATTTCCACCGAAGCGAGTTGACGGAAAGTTCATTGAGTTCAAAATAAAAGGATTTTGAAAAACACTCATGACATGGTTCTGACTCTGACCCAACCGTGTCAGCAAAGTGGTTTTGTTATGTTCACTATGAATAGCTGCACCAATCCACATGCTTATTTATGCACTACATATATATATATATATATATATATATATATATATATATATATATATATATATATATATATATATATATATATATGTGTGTGTGTTTCATTGACCATGATGACACTATGATTAAGCTTTTTATTATATTTTTCTTGCAGGCGTACACTAGAGCTCTTTTTGGGACATTCAGTGTGCAAGAATTGTCCAAGCGTTTTGGTGATCCAAGTGTTTTCGTCTAATTTATTATTCTGTACGAAAGCACTCAAATCCAAAGATCATTTGAACAATTCTCAGTGTGCCACATGCATAAAAGACGTAATAAAAGGTTTAATAGCAAAGCCTTGTCTGTCATATTCAGCCATATAAAATTGGGATTCATACCCATATATATATATATATATATATATATATATAATATTAAGTAAATAGAACCCAATGATATATCTGTTTATTGTTTTTATTCATGCTTTCCCAATTACCGAATAAGGTGTTTATTAAGGTTTAGAAAATTGCTCGAAATTGTGGGTAAACTGTCCGGATAAACGTTTCACAACTTCGAGCACA
Source organism: Acanthosepion pharaonis (assembly GCA_903632075.3). Taxonomy (NCBI): domain Eukaryota; kingdom Metazoa; phylum Mollusca; class Cephalopoda; order Sepiida; family Sepiidae; genus Acanthosepion; species Acanthosepion pharaonis. Next base: position 972,703 of record CAHIKZ030002889.1, read on the forward strand.
TTATTCGGAAAATAGAAAAATATATAATCCGTGTATAAACCGACAGACCTTTTCCGGTTATTTTAAATCGAACTTGTTTGGATGAATACTTGCTGCCAAAATATCCTTTATATATATATATATATATATATATATATATATATATATATAGATAGATAGATAGATAGATAGATAGATAGATAGATAGATATAAACACGGGTGTCACAGCAACATTGTCCAAATCGTGCAAGAGCAAAACTGTTCAGTTGTTAGAGTAAGCTTTGAATCGTTTTAGAAATGATTAAAGATATCTTACTGGAATTCTCCGAGGTTTTTTATAACACTATTGGACTCTACTTTGAATAATAAGAATGTATTTAGTTCTAAATTGGAATGATGATCCCTCTTGCTGTTGTGAAATCCTCATCCAGTGTTCCTCTCTATTGTTCCCTCTTTTAAAAACTTATTCATTTATTAAATAGAGAGAGAGAGAAGGAGAGAAAACTAAGAAAGGCGGGATGGAATAGAGGAAGAAAAGAGATAAATGAAAGATAAAAATGAAGTAAAATAAAAGAAAGAAAGAAAGTAAGAAAGAAAGAAGGAAGGAAGGAAGGAAGGAAAAAGATAGAGAAAAAGGAAGGACGAAAATAAAAGAAAGAAAAAAGAATGAAAAACACAAATGAAGGCATTAAAATAAAAGAAAAAACAAAAAGAAAGAAAATGAAAGAAAAGAAAGAAAAACAAAAAAGATGGAAGAAAGAAAGAAAGAAAGAAAGAAAGAAAGAAAGAAAGAACACCGATCTAATACAGCTTAATCGCGTACCTGGGAAAATACGGGGAAGATTGGCTAAACAAATTCTTCAAATTTTTATTTACATGATTTACATGATCATATTTGGACTAATGTCCTCGTCTTTTCTGTTATCACGATTATATCATGTCCGGCCATCTTCAACTTTGTCAATCTGGGTAACCGTCAAGAAATTTCAAACTGAATCCGTTATTCAGTTTACTCGGGTAGATTGTTCTCCTTGTCTATGTCTGCATTAAAGTTTTGTCTCTTGAATTTAGTTGGCATCTGAATTAGGACTTCAATCCATGGACCGAGTAGTACAATACTAGATTCAAGGTACCGGGTGGTCCGAACGTCTACCAAAAAAGTAATGAGAACAATAGAATAACAGGTAATACAGTAATACAAAACACATGTACTGGATTCAGTTTATTCACTTTCATTGACGCCGTCACACATCAGGAAGGTCTGTATGAACGCCATCATTTTCGTGACACAAAACTGTGCTTTGTTGATTGTTACAAAGGCTCTCCAAACTGCGTCCTTCAACTGCTAGATATTCTGGTATCGTTCATGTGAAACTCTTTCTTGCATAATGAGGCGAGTAGAAAAAAAAGAACAAGATATAATCTCTACACAGAGAGAGAGACAGACAGACAGACAGACAGACAGAGACAGACACACACACACACATATATATATATATACATATATATATATATATATTACATGAATCATTCATACAAAAAACAGATATTCCTCTATTTATTGAACAATTTAATTCATGCTACATTGATTGAAAAACCTACCAGTACAAAAGAATTTTCTTATTACCATATTAGTACAAAAACGCACTTAAGATTTAAAAATTCAACTTCAGCTCCAAAATTTCTTACAATTAACAATAACACATTTCTAAAAACATATTTCGGATTCCATCTATTATTTCGTTGTCCTGTTATTACCAGGATTTCAATACCTGATGATGGCTGTATGCACAGATGAAAGATTGTAAAAAAATTAAAAAAAAACCTTATGCAACTGGAATTTATAAACAGGGATCATAACATTCATCTACAGGTTCGGAGTTAGTGTAATTTATTGAATTTGTTTGCGAAGATGGATTCTCGCTATTTATATCATTAACTTCAATATCTGTTTTTTGTATGAATGATTCATGTAATATAAATTGAACTGCGCCACATACTTGATATATATATATATATATATATATATATATATATATATATTCATGAATCATTTATACAAAAAACAAATATAGAGGTTAATGATTTAAATGGCGAGAATACATCGTCGCAAACAATATATATAAGATACATCAACCCCGAACCTGTATATGAATGATATGATCCCCGTTTATAAATTCCAGTTGCATAAGGTCTTTTTAATTTTTACAAGCTTTCGACTGTTCCTACCAGACATCATCAGGTATGGAAGTAGATTTTGTTCTTGTTTTTACTTCTCAGTAATAAGAGGACAACGAAAATCGAGATGTAATCCGAAAAAATGCTATGAGAAATGTGTTATTGTTTTGGAACGTGCGGTCGCAACGCTGAGTTTGAATTTTAAATTTTAAGGTTGTGCGTTTTTGTACAAATATAGTAATAAGAAAATTCTTTTTTACTGGTAGATTGTCCGTGAATATGGCATGAACTATATTGTTCAATAATTACAGTAATGTCACACTTATTATCCGAGCGTTGCACGTTGGATCAGTTATTTTCATTTCAATTAAAATGTGCAATTATAATTTATAAATTCATGAATCATTCATACAAAAAACAAATATAGAGGTTAATGATTTAAATGTCGAGAATACATCGTCGCAAACAATATATATAAGATACATCAACCCCGAACCTGTATATGAATGATATGATCCCCGTTTATAAATTCCAGTTGCATAAGGTCTTTTTAATTTTTTACAAGCTTTCGTCTGTTCCTACAGACATCATCAGGTATGGAAATTAATAATTGCATCTTTTAATTATAATATATATATATATATATATATATATATATATATATATATATATATATATATATATATATCATATTAGTTTGTGACTGGAAGTGATACTTACGAGGAGGATATAGATCCGAGGAGAGCTCATTGTAGACTACAGAACATTTTAATGATAAGAAGATGGTGACTTTAACTATCCTTTTTTATTATAAATTTATTGCGTGAAAATTGAGATGTTCAACTCTTTACGGAGGAGATTTCGATCCGAAGATTTGAACATCTCGATGTTCATGAAATAAATTTATAATCGAAATGAATAATTAAATTCTCCGTCTTCTTCTTCTTATATATATATATGTGTGTGTGTGTGCGCGTGTGTGTGTGTGTGTGTGTGTGTGTGTGGATGTAGTATTACCTGCTTTTCGAAATTGTTTTTTTTTTGATAATTATTGATCTTTTTTTCGTTTGCTTCGTAGCTTGAATGTTGGCTGTTCCAGCTCAGTTAAAAGTCGAAGTCTGTCCTTCCCACTTGGAAGATTGACGCTGTACAATCTTTCTCTCGTTATATCTTCCATTTAACCATATACTGGACTGTGCTAAAAGTTGGGAGTATGTAGAAAGATATAAAATATGTAGAAGGTATCGCGTTATGTTCACAATATGTATGTTTCCCTCTGACCAGCTCATATAAACTATAATATTGAAATCAGGGCAGCCACTCTGAAGAGGAAAATTTCTACATATGTTCAATGTATCAAGGCATTTTCACATTTAAACTAATAAGAAATTAATTGCTTTAAACTAGTCATTTTTTAAGATTTTTTGCCTTGAATATTGCTGCCACATCTGGTCTGGTGCATCTGCTATGCATTTAGAGATTCTAGATAAAATATGAAGAAGTATCTGCAGAGTTATTGGTCCTGGCATGGCATCTCGCCTTCAGTGACTTTCCCACGGCCGTAACTTTACCTTTTCTATAAATATTGTCATGGTAATTGTTCTAATGAGCTTTCCTCTTTGATACATGGACTGTATAAATTTAAACGCAGTACTAGATTGGCAGCAAGGTCTCATCAATTATAGAGTTGAAATTCATAGGTTCTATGCTAACAATTTCTTTTCTCGTATTTATCGTTTGTGGAACTCTATTCCGGCTTCTTGCTTTCCACTCAACTTTGTTCTTCAAAAATTTAAATGCAATGTCAATCGTTATCTTCTGCCTTCTTAATTCCTGTTCTTTTATTGTTTTCTCTCCTTAATAATGTTTGCTTTATATTAAATTATGCACATTGACCCCCACCCACTTGCGTCTTAGTGGCTTTATTGCCTTGCTTGGTGTGAAATGATGAAAATAAAATTTCACAAAGGAAAACATTCGCACCTTATTTAAGCGGAAGTGACGACAGTCTAGTACAGTACCAAAATCGATATTTACAACAGTTCCAAGCTGTGACACATTAAAACATTTAAACTGAGGAATATTGACGAAAGCGAAAAACAAAAAAAAAAGACATGAAAAACATGAGGAATGAAAGAAAAATCATAAAAATTGCAAATTTAGAGCGATAATTTCTTTTCGGTCGCCAAACAAATTGCTGTACAAAAATTAACCTTTCTGCTTATTATCATTGTTGTGGATTCCGAGATGAAATCCGCTATCAATAAATAAGAAACGCCAGGAATGAATATAGGAAAATAATGTATTAACGTAATAATACAAACTGGTAAATCAGGTTAGTAGTTCCAGGAATACGGGTTAGTAGCAAAATATATATACAGTCTTTGGTATTGAAGTATCGCTGTATGACTTCTTACTGAGTCTACGTGATCGCTCACTGTGACTCTTGCTCGCTTCGTTCGTTCTGTCTGTCTATTACCTTCACTTTCTGTCGGTTACCTACAACACTGTTACCTCACCCTCACTCTTCCAGTTACCTACAACCTTTCACTCTCCCCTCTTGTCCGGTCTTGCTCCGTCGATTCTTCACGTAGCAGTAGTATATGTATATACTGGTTGAGTCCATTTGTGTAAAAAGGGGAGAACCCCTCAACAATTATTTCTTTAATTATATTCTTCGTTCTTCGGAATATCCATTTTGCAGATAGTGTGACCGATATCAGCGCTGAAAAAAAGGAATTGGCTGGTCGATTTCAAATTCCTCGTTATTTTGTTGCGTTCACTCCCGCACAGATGCTCTTCATAAAGGTTGTAATCCGCCTCACCTCTACTCAGCTATAAGTTATATAGTAGGGTACACTCGGCTCTCTAGCTTAGCTTGGTAGCCAGTGTAAGAGAAGGGAAACACTTAATTCAAATCAGCGGATAAGACCAAGTCGTAATCACTCCAGTACTTTGTTCACGATTGTTAATTCACAGAAAATTAAAAAAGAAAAAAAAGAATCTGTAGTGGGTAACGATTGCCTACTTTCTAAAGAGGCCATTGCAGCAAGAAATAATTATTCATTTTATTGTCATATTACATGTATTTCTACTCGAACTAGCATTTTGGTTGTTTCAACCAGAGTACATCGGGTCTGCTTCAGGTGTTTTCTGTCATCGTAACTTTATCGGAATTTCGAACCGAACACTTTATTCAATCCATCGGACTAGATTGTTCTTATTCCGCTTGCCATGTTTAGGGGTGATTAATCATATCAGTTAATTTTCATTATTTAATTCTCTTTTGTGTTGCTTGTGCGTGTCTTCCGCTGAAACAGAGAATATGAATTTTCTCTACTACCCAACTGAAACAATCCGAGTAACACATGGGCTGCTGCGTTGTTTAAAGTATTTTTTATTTGTTTTGCTTTTTTGTTGCTGTTGTTTTTGTTTTTTTTGTTTGTTTTTTTTTGTTTTTTGCCAGTCGGGTGATCACTGTATATGTCAGAAACTTAAAGAAAGCCGGAGGGTGTAACGGCCAAAACGTTGTGAGTATATCACTCTGTCGGAATTTCCTGGTCCGAATAAAATGAAGCATAATAATAATTTCTCATTTTGAAAATTCTAATAACAGTTATCCTTCCTGCATAATCTCAGGAACTGCACTTATTATCTCCCCTTGATGCTCATACAAGAGAAGCATTCATCAACCTTCTACATTGTATTGGGTGAATTTTAGTTATAAAAAATGAACAATGTTGCTTTTAATCTCAGCACTGCATCGACTCACTCTTCTTCGATTCCCTATTTCTTATTGTTGTGGCCTTTTTATGAATAAACCCTGCGTCGATCCTTTCGTCTTTCCGCATAAAGATTTCGACGATAAAACTTTGTTTTTAGTAATTTTGAGGCCACTATTCATCATTTATGGTCATTTTTAGCAAATCTTTGGTTTTATATATATATATATATATATATATATATATATATATATATATATGAAAATATATAGAAAATAGGAAAGAACTCATTAGGTAAATAACCCTAGTTCTTTAGTATTTTGTTATTATTTTTTAAAAAACAGTGCTCGATACAAAAGTAGAGCCTAAATATAATTATTTATTTAAAAATATGATTCCATTGCAATATATATATATATATATATATATATATATATATATATATATATATATATATATATATGTGTGTGTGTGGAGGAAAGATGCATGACAAAATGGAAAAAGTTTTCTTCCCTAGGACTTATTTGGCCTGAAATGCGACAAGCGAAAACTTTTTTCAATTTCGTTTTACATCTTCCCTCCCAAACTGTTCTTCATATATAAAAAATATATATCGTTCTACCCTATACAGAGTGGTTCGAAAATCTTGTCACACCTGCATAATATAATTTTCTATTTCAGATGGCTGTCACAATCTCTTACATGAAAATGATGGTGTTCATACACATCTTCCCAATGTGTGACAGTGCCAATGAAAGTGAATAACTGAATTCAGTACATGTGCTTTGTATTACCGTATTACTTGTTCTTCTATTGTTCTCATTACTGTTTGGTAAAGGGTGACAAGATTTGCGGAACACCCTGTACATACACACACACACACACACACACACACACATATATATATATATATATATATATATATATATATATATAGGGCTTTACGGAACCCTCCTGAAAGGATCCCATTCCTGTTTGCTGGAATCAAGCAGCGAAGGGCTCCTTTATATCAAGGATCTAGAGCGGAAATTGCTCCATTTTATAGGAGTGATAAACCACACCTTTTACCTCACCTAAAATAAAATAAAAATTGAAGTTATTAAATTTCAAGGGCTGCTCTCTGGTTCAGGTGTGTATGTATATATATATATATATATATATATATATATATATATATATATATACATACATACATACATACATATATATATATATATATATATATATATATATATATATATATAATTATTTATTTAAAAAATATGATTCCAACTCGCGACATAAGAGGTCTCATGTTTCAAAACAAGAGCTGAAAACTTCAGTATCATTATTTGAATTAAATTGAGTCAAAGTAAGTTCTGTTCCATCTTCAAGCGAAATTTTTTGGGGAATATTATAATAATTACATTTATGCTCTACTTTTGTATCGAGCACTATTTTTTTAAAATAATATCTAAAATACGAAGGAACTTTGGATTATTTACCTAACCAGTTCCTCCCTATTTTCTATATATTTTCACACACACACACACACACACACACACACACACACACACACACACACACACACATATATATATATATATATATATATATATATATTAAGCTGTTAATAGTGAAATACTTTAAGACGGTGTCGGCATTTTTCTTTTGATCTGATTCAAAGCTAAAGATTAAAATGGCAGATGAATTGCTACAGTCTAAGAAAGTTGTCATTTTGTGTATCTGTGTAAGTTAATATACGAGTGTCATTTCATTTACAAATAATTAAAGATACTGTTTTTGTTTTCAGAAATAATAATAAGCTTCTTAAAGATCATTTTTTTTAAATTGCGGTATGATGTAACAGGTCAATTTATTTAAAGTTATTTATTTTAAAATATTTACTTTTGGAAGCAGGCATTTTAATTTAGCTTGTATTTGTTTTCAACATTAAAACATATAATGGTTTAATAATGTAAGTTAACGTGTTTTTAAACAATCTTTTTTTTTTTTAGTTTAATCATTTGTTTGTGGCGCTAAATAACTATAACAACATTAACGTTATGTTAAAATTAACGTGACACTTTTCCTGCGAGATTAACACCTTTCCAAAATATTTGGAGTAACTAATAGAGATCAATAAAATTATGTTTCTAGCTATAAAAATGATTCTAGGAAGTTTTGGAGAAAGCTCTTTTGAACTCCACTCTCCCAGAAACTAGAAAAACTAGATAATTACCAAGTCATTTCAATTTTCTCACCACTCAACAGAACAACGCATTCTTCCCTCAACCAAGTGCTGGGCGCAACGCCACAACCACACAACGCTGATTTTCTTCTCCCCCCCAAAAAATTTAACCTCACTAAATTGTCCCTTTACTTTGCTAAAAACAAATTTGCTTTTTTTTTCAGTACTTCACGATTGTTAAAAATAAAGTTGATTTAAAACCTGATGTTAAAATAATTATACAATTTATTTGGAACCTGCCAAATAGTAAAAAAAAAGAAAATAAAAACAAGATATATCAGTCTCATTATGAAAATGCCTAAAATTCCGTACTCTAGTTTATTGCCATTTGTCAAATGCTTTCTCATTAGTATGACTGAACAGACTTTTGATATAGAAACAGATATTTTTAAGATAGAAATTATATATATTGATTTCGGGTGTTTAATTTCAAGCATGAAACATTAGATTTTCATTTGAATTTTTTTAGATTATTTTTCCATTAAATTTCAGATAGTTGATTTTTTTTTTTTTTTTAAGCATTTCACCCCAAGCAAGGCGGGGAGCCACTAGGACGCAAGGGGTTACAGAAAATAGGAAGATCAGATAGGAGTGATAGAAGAAAGGATGAGGGTAGTAGATAGATTAAGGCAACTGGAGATGTCGATTGACATTACACTTGAATAGCTGGAGATTATAACTCTCAGGGAAACAGGAGAAGGGAAGAGAGTTCCACAGGCGAGAGGTGCGAGACATGAAGCTATTAGAGTAGAAGAGACGGCTACATTTAGGAGTTTCGACAGTGAAGGGGTGAGAGCGGGATGCCAGCCTCGTAGGGCGCTTGAACTCATGAAGTTTGGGAACCAGCGAATGCAGTTCCTCGGAGCAATTTCCATGAAAGTATTTATAGAACAGACAGAGGGAGGCGACGGTGCGTCTGTGAGAAAGTGACTGTAGACGAGACGCCAGGGCAGGGCCAACCATATTCCATATCCGCAGAATTTCTTTGCTGATTAATGTGGTTATTTTTAAATGCTTGTTATATAACATTTATTATATAATTTTATAAATTTCCAAAACAATTTCCAGATTGACAAGAATATATATATATATATATATATATATATATATATATATATGAAATGGACAAAGTCCGACAATTATTTTAAAGACATTTTTATGTTTATACATTCTTTTTATAGATACAAATATTTAAGTATTAAACAACATTTATCGGTGTGAATGTCCGAGGACGAATATTTTCTGTGAAAATTTCTCAGACATTCAGACCGGTAAATGTTGGTTAATACTGTTTATTATAAACAGAGCATTTACTTAAATATTTGGTAGTATCTGCGCTTTGTGACCTGCCGGGTCGGGTGTCTGTCGAACTCTCTGCTTGCAGAGAGGAACCCGGACGAAGCTCTGCCGAAGGGTAGGGTTTCGTTGGGGAAGGTTGACGGAACTGGCCCGCCTCGGCGGGTTTGGATGGTTATTTATTTTTGGCTGGGCCTACGGGCTCCAGAGATACCCACATTAAAAAAGGCCTTGTGCCACATTCGATCCCCGTGGGTGGATTGATAAATACCATCTCTAAAAGAATACACGCTCGGCCCGGTAGCTAGGATCAACGTGTAGTATCTGCGCTTTTGTGAGCTGCCGGGTCGGGTGTCTCGTCGAACTCTCTGCTTGCAGAGAGGAACCCGGACGAAGCTCCGCCGAAGGGTAGGGGTTTCGTTGGGGGAGGTTGACGGAACTGGCCCGCCTCGGCGGGTTTGGATGGTTATTTATTTTTGGCTGGGCCTACGGGCTCAGAGATACCCACATTAAAAAGGCCTTGTGCCACATTCGATCCCCGTGGGTGGATTGATAAATACCATCTCTAAAAAGAATACACGCTCGGCCCGGTAGCTAGGATCAACGTGTAGTATCTGCGCTTTGTGAGCTGCCGGGTCGGGTGTCTGTCGAACTCTCTGCTTGCAGAGAGGAACCCGGACGAAGCTCTGCCGAAGGGTAGGGTTTCGTTGGGGGAGGTTGACGGAACTGGCCCGCCTCGGCGGGTTTGGATGGTTATTTATTTTTGGCTGGGCCTACGGGCTCAGAGATACCCACATTAAAAAGGCCTTGTGCCACATTCGATCCCCGTGGGTGGATTGAAAAATACCATCTGTAAAAAGAATGTATAAACATCTCTTTTATATATATATATATATATATATATATATATATATATATATATTCTATGAGTTCTGTGTTAAATATGCTCTTTTATTGTCAAATTTATATTTTTTTAAAGCTGTACAAAAGTAACTGCTTTTATTTCCGTTTGAAATTAATTATTTAAATTAATTATTTAAATTTTCAATTTATTACGAATTTTATAATTTTTCATCACAAACAATCATATAAATGTTCAGAGGTGATTTGCTAATTAATTGGCACTTCTGAACAAAAAATAATACTCTTGTTAAAGAAATTGTTTATCATAACTTTCTAGAGTCAGCAAAGTTGTCAGAAAGGAACATTACTATTTTATTATTTTAACTGGGCCTCCAAAATGGTCTCAAAATGACTTCTAACTTTTTTAAGTGCTACCTTTCCCTTGTTTTTATTGTCAAATTTGAATAATGCGCACGTCATTGATAACTATAATGCTGACTTGATTTTTCTACCATTTATAATTAGGAATTATTTCTCACCTTTAAATCTGAATAAATATGTTTTAACAAAACATTTATTTTTAAGCAGTAAATATTAGTTGTGAAAAAAATGTTTCCTTACTTCTTACGAAGAGACTAGTTTCAGTTAGAAATATCCCATTAAAATTTCGTTCCTAAAATCAATTTCAAATTCAGATCAAATCCGTTTGAATTCTTCTTTTATGTGCCGTCTCCATTCAGGACGTAGGCGATCATGGCTCTCCACTTCCTCCTGTTCGTTGCAGATCTTAATAAGTTTTGTTTTTTTGTTATTTCTCCCAGACTCCGTCATCCACTTGCTCAAGCCCATTAAGTATGTCACTAGATGATTTCCCCTGTCCCTCTTGCCTTCTATCCGCCTTGTGAGTATCAAATTTTCCAAATCCTCCTTCCTCTTTATGTGCCCCCAAAATTTCAGCTGCTTTTTCTTTTTCTTTTTTTTTTTTAAGTATTTCACCCCAAGCAAGGCGGGAAGCCACTAGGACGCAAGGGGTTACAGAAAATTTGGAGCAAGGTCAGATAGGAGCAATAAAGGAAAGGATGAGGAGAAGGATAGTGGATAAATCAAGGCAACTGGAGATTTCGATTAACATTACATTTGAATAGTTGGAGATTATAGCTCTCAGGGAAACAGTAATAGGGAAGGGTGTTCCACAGGTGAGAGGTGCGAGACATGAAGCTATTGGAGTAGAAGAGGCGGCTACATTTAGCAGTTTCAACAGTGAAAGGGTGAGAGCGGGATGACAGCCTCGTAGGGCGCTTGAATTCATGAAGTCTGGGAACCAGTGAAAGCAGCTCATCGGAGCAATTACCATGAAAGTATTTGTAAAAAAAACAGAGAAAGGCGACGGCGCATCTGTGAGAGAGCAACTGCAGGCGAGATGCCAGATCAGGGCCAATTACATTGCATATCCGTCTCTGGATCTTATCAAGAACCCCGAGGCCAACAGAAGGGGCTCCAGACCATATATGGCAGCAATACTCCATGCAAGGGCGAATGGTTGATTTGTAGATTTGAAGGATCGATTCCGGGAAGAAGAATTTCCTGGCGCGGCACAGGGAGCCAACTTTCCTTGCGGTGGACGAAGCAATTGACTCAATGTATTTGTTCCATCTCAGGTCAGTAGACAATGTGAGGCCGAGTAGCCGCAGAGAGGCGCTGTCGGGAAATTGAGCGTCAGAAATTCTATTGGGGTGGGCAGGGAAGGATCTCTGTGGTGATTAATAGAGAGCAATTTTGTTTTGGTGGCGTTAAAGTTAACCAGCCAATTACGGCCCCAGTTCACAACCGATTGGAGGTCCTTTTCGAGACGAACGGCCAGGTTAGTTTTGTCAGCGACACTAGATTTGTTTTTGAGGCAGGAGTAAATTGTAGTGTCGTCCGCGTAGATACCCACCTGGGAATCAATGGCGCCAGGAAGATCGTTGATGAAGATCGGGAACAGAGTAGGGCCTAGGATGGAGCCTTGGGGAACACCTGCGTTTGTGGGATAGGGGCTGGAGGAGAATCCGTTGAGAACGACCTTCAATTCACGGTTTGACAGAAATTATTCTTTCTGATGTTAAGTATAAGTTTCCTCTTCGTTTCCATTCTCTCCAAAACCTCGTCATTGCTCACATGTTCGGCCCATGGTATCCTCAGCATCCTTCTGTAGAACTACACATATGTTGCTTCGAGGCTTTTCTTCATCTTTGAGAAGATTGTCCAGCATCCGCTGCCATACAAGAGGACAAATATCACGTAACAGTTCAGTAATCTTTTCTTTGTTTCCAACGAAACTTTCCTGTCTTATAATACTGCGCTTAGCTTTTGGAATGCGTCTTTGGTCATCTCAATACGTCTTCAGATCTCAGTGTCACAATTTCTGTCTTCTGTCAGAAAACGTCCAAGATATTCAAACTTCTGAACCAGCTTGGTTTTAGTGACCCCGATATGTAAATTCCATTTGGGCTCATCTTTGTGCTGATAACCATGCATTCTGTCTTCTTGCAGTTTATGCTTAGTCCCTTCTTCTTGCTCTCCTTCACTACCTTCTGTGGAAGGTTTTGTAGTTTCCTTTCTGTGTCTGCTTTCAGCACAGTGTCATCTGAATATCTTATGTTGTTAAGATTGTGGCTGCCAATGATAAATCCTGGTAAGATCTCCAATTCTCTCGGAATTGCCTCGCTGTATAGGTTGAATAAGTCCGGTGAGAAGACACATCCTTGCCTTACACCTCTTTCTATTTCTGTATGTCTGCTGAACTCATTTTTTATCCGTATTCAGGCGGTTTGCTGCCAGTAGAGATTTTTTATTATTCTAATGTCTTTCCTGAATATGCCAAGGTTGCTGAGCGGTTCTAGCAGATCTTTGTGGCGTACTTTGTCGAAGGACTTTGCGTAGTCTATAAAACAGAGGTTCAGGTTTTTCTGCATTTGTATTGCTCTTTGTGATAACATTCTGAGCATGGATATCACGTTCCTTGTTCCGATGTCTTTAACGAACCCGCACTGTTCTTGTCCTATCTCTGGCCTGTGTAGAATAACAATAATAAAAAGCACTTACCGGCGTAAGAGTTCCAACTAGCGTCCAGCTGGCAGACAAAAATAAAGCAGGTTGTAACTTAATACATATCCTGCAAACTGAGAAATCATGCTAGTATTTATATAGTAATACTTCCACTCAGGTACCAGCAGCCAATCACAGCCCAAGCAATGGACTATCCCACTTTAGCATAATGAGATGCTCCATTGCACCATAAATAGCTCTGTCTCTATGTTGAATTAGTTCTTCACTCAGCTTGCTCCACAACTGAGTGGTTATCTTGACCACGTGATTGTTCGACAGCCTGATTCTGCTGCGCGCTCTATTCATCAGAATTGGATGATGAGCTTTATTATGTGGCTCATTAGGCTGATTATTCGGTAGAGTTCACATTTGTTTGCGCCTGGTTTCTTATGCAGTGCTATGAAAATAGATCTGCTTAGATCTTCCGGTATATCACCACTGTTATAGATTTAATGTATTATTTCTGTAATCTTGTCTATGCCGAAATCATCTAAGGCAATCAGCAACTCTATTACAATACCATCTGGCGCAGTTCCTGTTTAATTTGGCCAGGCACAGCTTACGTCGGTATTTCTGTGTATTGCCGGTTGTTCTCTTTCATCCTGGAAGATTTCTCCAATCTATTCGTTCCAGCGCTGAAGAAGTTTTTCTTTCTCTAATATGAGCGTTCCTTTTTAGAATTTTATGCAGCCTGTTTACAAGCATGTCTTCTATCCTGTTAATTCCCTTTTTTTTTTTATGCATATCTCCTTTGTGACGTCCCCCGGTGTCGCTGCGCCAATCGTGACGTCTGCCTGGCCGCGCCCGCCGTGCTGTACTAGTCGCGGCGCCAATTGTGACGTCACCCCGTCTGTCTCCGCGCCGTCGCCGTCCTATCCTGTCTTGTGACGACCAATGTGACTTGGTATTGGTCGAGGCATCAAATGTGACGTTCTAACCTTTTGCTGATTCGGATGGGAATCTGGTTAGATTCGGTATCAGCCTTGTCGTTCCCAGCTCACCTCCAACGTCTGGTTACCGAAGTAACTGCTTTGATTTCTAGTCTAACCTACCCACGTTGTGATTTGATCTTAGGTAGACGAAATCAATCAGTCGCCGGGCCGTAATGCAAGTCGGGTCCAAACAAGGGCAATACCGCACAAGTATATGTAAAAGAAAAGAAAATAATAACTCTAAAAGTTCAAATGTGTTAAAAAGGATAACAATATTTTATATCTGGTTGCGAAATACAGGACTGCATCTTTCTCTCAAACCGCTATATGGATTCGTGACACTTTACGTTTGTTAGGCGAGTCTTAACATCTTAAGTTGTTTGTTCTTTAAGAAACTGGTTCTTGGTGTATCTTCAGGCGATATTCGTAAAACTTGTTTTGGTGGTGTGAGTCTAAGTCGTTCTTCAAAAATAAATTCGTGATTTGCGTGGAATCTTTCAGCCAGGTTCCTGCGGGGCGGGCCTAACTCAATCCAACTCAGCTGCGAACTGCGAACTTAACTGGAACTGCCAACCCAACTGGAACTTAACTGGAACTGCTTTTCACTCGCTACGACTCTGCTTATATGGACGCCGACCAAAACCGGTGTGGGCTTGTCGGGGTTTGAGGTTCCTTGATAACTCTAAATCCACAATCCACTTCTTTGTTTTCGGTCAGGAAAATTTATTATCTTCCATTTTTGGAAGTCTTTCGTCCACCCACCTTCTTCTGTTCTCATATTGGTATCTCACCATACCCTCAGAGGGTGTCAACGGGTTTTCCCTCTCTCTCACAGTGGCATCTCATACCGATCCCTTCAATGGGTGCCAACAGGCCTCCCCTCCTACATCACATGATTACCTTCGCCTAACGCTCACGCCAGCATTCAGCCAATGGGCGCCCAGCAGTGTGGGTGTGGCCAGATTGGCCTCGGTTTAAAAAAATCTTGCTCAAAGAAAAAAAAAATTATTGCCTTTTTTTTTTCTTTTTTTTTCTTTCGTAGTGTGGTCCCTTAATCGCAATTCTTATCCTAAATGTCACCTGGAAATCATCACCCGAGACCTTCGCCAAATAAGTGGGTGGTCATACGATGAGATCGCATTCTGACATTAATTAATTTTCTTATCATAGCCAGCTCCTGGCACAAAACAGATGCTCCTCTCAATGATATTCTGCAGATAGTCAAAGGCTTAATCTTTCGTTCATGGTGGTCCAGCGGACATTTTCCCGCGACCCAGTGCATGACCTAATTAATATTATCTCTCAGTTTCTGTTTCGTAGGTCATTTGACCAACCTGGAATTTTCACCATTGCCATGGGCAGATTGACTATATCTTATTCGCCGCCCCGTAACATAAATCAGATTAAATCCAGTATCTTACTTTCTTTGCTAATGAGAATAAAACCTTTTGCATTTTTCTTTGTTAAAAAGAATAACATCGCTTAATGTCCTTTTCGTGATGGCTTCTTATCACCTAAATTTAATTCTCGCCTTTCTTTTTTTCTTCTTTCTTTCTAGCAACCTAAATAGTGTTACACCTTTATGATACTCATTCTCTCTATTTCTGTACATTTTTCGTTAACCCATTCTTTTCCAGCAGGACTACATTTGTTCCTTATTTCACTATGTATTTTATTCCGTTCCATGTCTTGCCATTGTTTACTGATGTTTTTTTTTTTTTGCATCATGTCCAGAATCTCATCTGTAATCCATTCATTTTTCCTTCTTCGTCCATTTTCCTTTGGGATGAAGTCGTTTGCTGTTGTCACTAAAGCTTCTCTTGGTGTGTCCCATTTCCATTTCGTCCCTCGTATTTTCACACTGTCCATATATTTTTCATTTAGGTTAGAGTCGTTCAGGAGTTTGTTGTATTGCAATTTGGGTGCTGCGTTAGGAATCTTCAGTTTCCGCAGTTTCACTCTTAGTTTACATATAACAGGCAGGTGGTTGCATCCGCAGTTGGTACTTGGATAGGTTTTGCAGTGAACAACTGCAATCATTTGTTGATAGTTATGTAGTCAATTTGGTTTTCAGTTTCTCCCGGGCTTCTCCATGTCCATAATCGTCTTAGATGTTCTTGTAACCAGGTGATGGCTATTACCTGGTCATTGACCGTGCATCATTGGACCCATTTTTTCCGCGTTCGAATTTGCGGAATATCTCCCCTACCCTCTCCTTGCTTACTTTGGTATTCAGGTCTCTCATGATAATTATAACTTCTTGGGATTTACACTGAGCCTTGGCGTTGTCTACCATAGTGTAGAAAGATTTGATTTCTTCTTCCTTATTTTGTGCTGTCGGGGCATACACTATTATTATAGATATATTGAAAGGCTTTCCTTTCAGTTTAACTACACGAATTCTTTTCGTTAATTAAAAATATCACAGAACGTATTTCTTGATGTTTTGATCTAGTATCAATCTAAATACTTTTTCACTTTTTCTCCGCCTGCATACATAATCATGTCACTAACAAAATCTCCGTTATTTGGCCGTCAAGTTTCACATACAGCTAAAATGTTAATATTTAACCTATTCATCTCCTGCTTTACATTTTCTAACTGGTCACAGTTGTTTAACTGTTGAGGCGCACCCACCTTCTCATCAGAATGGACTGATCTCTCTACTACTAATAGGACAGTTCTATAGAGTTCTGGGAAGATCAGGTGACCATCACACTTCCGTCTCTCTACCGGAAGATACTGTTGGACTTTATACACTTTCTGATTGTTACTGACTAACCTGCGTTCGTTTGACTACTAATGTCTCTGTTTTAAATACCTCTTCGGATATACCAGTATTTTTCCCTACGTATGTGTTTGTCCTTATTTCAATACACGCACGCGGAAACACTCAACATCTCAACATTAACGTAGTAACGTCCGATGCCCCAAGAGTTATTTTTAGTTTGCTAGCAGTCGTTGGATGATGGTTCAGTGACACATGTCGCTCCTTTTCGGGCGAGGGATAATTTCCGAACAATTTTTTCCCCTTTACACTGTTTATACAAGCAGTCGTTGGATGACGGTCAGGTGACACATGTTGCATATGCCTGTCCTTATCGGGCGAAAAGATAAGTCCCATAAACTTAACCCACTTCACGCCGTTAGGTTTCATAATTTGTTTGGTAATTGGCATGATACATCTTGGGATTAATATTGAAGTGTTTTCCCGTTGGTGGTTTATGGAGACACCGCCTCTTGTTAGCTGCTCATTGACTCATCGAGAGTTTTTCCACCCTTTGTTAAGTCTTATTTTTCGTCCTACTGAATTGCTAATAACCCGCCTCACTCAAAAGAACATGGACTGGGGTAGCCGGTTTAGTCGCCGATAGTTGAATACTTATATATATATATATATATATATATATATATATATATATGTGTGTGTGTGTGTGTGTGTGTGTGTGTGTGTGTGTGTGTATGTGCGTGTGTGTGTGCCCCACCAAACAGACTTGTATACATACTTGTTCGCCGAGGAGTGTAAAATAAAAATCCTAGCCTCCCACCATCTGTTAACGAGGAAAGCGTTTATGGCCCGGTTTAAATAGGGGACAGAGAGAATTAAATAAATTAATTATATATATATATATATATATATATATATATATATATATATATATATATTAAAAGAGAAATCGCAAATGTTTTGGTTATAATATGGATTTGTTTTAGTATATATATTATATGTTATTCTTCATATTTCTGCTACACGGGTTTCCGGTATCGTGACCTTCTTCAGTCAAATAAAAGGAATAAATTTTTAAGAGGAATAAATTTTTAAAAGGAATAAATTTTCCTTTGTAAGGAATACAAGACTCACTAACAAATACAGAAAACGAACAATGAGAAATTAAAAGATTATAAGAAAAATTTATTCCTTTACAAAATTGTTCCTTTTACTTTCCTGAAGAAGGTCACGAAATCGGAAACGTGTGTAGCAGAAATATGAAAAATAAAATATAATATATATACTAAAACACATTCCTGTTATAACGAAAAACGTTTGCGGTTTCGCTCTTTTTTAAAATATACATATTTCTCTCGTTGGAACATTTGTAACCTTTACCCTATATATATATATATATATATATATATATATATGTGTGTGTGTGTGTGTGTGTGTGTGTGTGTGTGTGTGTGTGTGTGTGTGCAAATAAATAGAAAAATACGGAAGAACCGTTAGGTTAATAATCCAATGGTCTTTAGTATATTGCTTCCAAGAATTCCTTGAGGATTAAATAGAGCTGTCATTTTATCTTCTATTTTTGAAACATGAGAACTCTTATGTAGCGATGAAATCATGTTTTTTATATATATATATATATATATATATATATATATATATATATATATATATGAAAAACTTGGTAATCCGTATGGGTAATCCCAAGGAGGATGAAATCCTGAGAGCTCAATGTAAATCCAGAGCTAATATTATAAAGAAAAACAGACCACTTTAAGGTACCATTATAATAATTTATTTCACCAGAGTCATTTTAAAGGACGCCTGATCATCAGATAGCTCTTCTAAAAATGAAATGAAACGAAAAATGAAATTAAAATTGATGGGTAGTGTAAGTTTTTTTAATTTAACAGAGAGTGTAATAAGGAGTGGTTAGAGAGACATAGTAGAGTTTAGGGAGGGATTAATTTCATATCTCTCTCAATCATACTTAGTACTGATGGAGGAGGAATGACCAGACCTTGACCTATTTAGACGGTTAACTTAACGGAAGTGATATATTGAAATGAGAGGAGAGAAGGGAGAAAAGAAAAAGAAAAAGGAAAAAGAAAGAAGAGGGAGAGGGAAGTAAAGAAAAAGAGAATGTAATTGGGTTTTAGCAATTTATGTAAAGAATAGATTTTAATGCTTGATAATAATTTAGATGTCTAAAAAAACCCGAAGAAATTAATATGGTGCTTGCTATCAATTTAAATATTTAATTTTTCTACAAATAGTTTAGGGATTTAATATAAGTTAAATAATATATTTATTAACACATTTGTAGAGAACATATTAAAGAAATTTTAAATTATAACAGTTTCTTTATCCGACTAATAGTACTTTTTTAATATTGTATAAAACAGTTACGGTAACATCTTTATCAGTTTGAATCTAATTTATGAATGTAATTTGTAATTATTTTTATATGGGTAATCTTTCTTACTTAAGTTTAGGTTTCGAATTAAAATGGAGTAATATTTGAGGGTAATATTAAAGATTTTGCTTTCTTCTTATATATATCACATACGTACTTATGCAAATCCTATATTTGTAATTATTTTTATATGGGTAATCTTTCTTACTTAAAGTTCATACGTTCATTTACATGCACAATTACACACACAGACACACGTGTAGCGATATACACAGGTACCTATAGACATTCAGACTTTCCCGAGAAATGAGCACACAATTTTGGTATGTCGAAGCCGCTCCAGAATTTGAAAACCACGTAAAGTCGCGTATATATATATATATATATATATATATATATATATATATATATATATATAGGCAAAGATGTATGACAAAGTGGAAAATATTTTCGTGTGACGCGTTTCGTATTTTAGTACTTCCTTGGACTAAATTTGTTTACGTTGATTTGACTACACATGCGCACGAATGAGTAGGAATTTTGAATTTAAAAATATTTTTTATACATGTGTTTTGGGTATATAATCTAGCCGATTTCCTTTAGATTCTTTTTCTTTTTGTTACCATCCCTTTTGCTATTAAATATCCCACATTGTGATAACCGAAGATCTGCCGAGAATGGTGAAACGTTGTAACAACTTGAACGCAAATTTTTTGCGGATTAACTAGCGATTAAAGCATTTTCTAAAAATTTTCGTCTTAGTGCATAATTTTCTCTTTTAATTAGAGTAGCATCTTTATATATGGTCAGTTTTGTTGCAGTGAGCAACTAATATGTTTAATGTGTTGTTTCGTAAAATATCCCTTTTGTATTAATTTAATCTTTTATCTGAACTTCTTGAGGTTTCTCCGATGTATTTTTGTGGCAACCATTACAGTTAATAGAGTAAATCCATCCTTCAGGTTTTACCGTATTGTTTTGTTTTGTATTGATTAATTCTTTTAATGTTTTAAACTTAGTTGTAACTAATTTTATGTTGAGTTTAGATAAATTATTTTCAGTTGTAGTTATAATATAGTCAATGAATAGAACAATATATTTTTGATTTACTGGGTTTGCCAGCAAGGGACGCTTTTCTACTTTGGAATAGTTTATGAGTCTTTTGTTTTGCATTGAATATGAACTAGTTAGGATATTTGAGACACTTAGAAGTAATTTAAAATGTATTTCTCCTCTTCATACAAATATTGAGAGCTGAAAATTCTGAGTGATCGATAATTAGTCCGGGTTTTATTTTGTTGCTATCATGGGAATAAAAATTTGTAAGATCATTTTCATTAGTTGATTTTTGGTGGACACTAAGTTTTAAGCTGATGTTACTCCGGTGTAACATAATATCTTGGAAGAGTAAAATATTCTTTACAAAAAATGGCTGTCAATTGCTGAAATCTCCTGAATAATTGCAAAAGGATTCTTTACGAATCTCCGGAGTTGAGGTGATGAATATAACATCAATCAGTTAAGTGACAAATTTTACATTTGTATTAATTAATCATATATATATATATATATATATATATATATATGTGTGTGTGTGTATATATATATATATATGAAACGTAGCATAAAAAATCTACATACACGTACATATACTATTTTTAATACTTCGACTTCCGAACTTAAGAATTTGAACGATATAAATTATTAATGGTTAATTCTAATATTTTACGTAATTTTGAATCATCAACACGAACGGTAAGAACATATATGCATCTGAAGATTGCAAGAACTGTATGAAATTCCGAGTCGTGCTATCGACGTTATGTATATTCACTAATATATATATATATATATATATATATATATATATATATATATATATATATATATATATATATACAAAGAGAGAGAGAGAGAGAGAGATAGATAGATAGATAGATAGATAGATAGATAGATAGATAGATAGATAGATAGATATGAGAGAGAGGGGGTTGATCTGTAATAAGTGCAGTAGAGTTTTACTTACTAAGAAGATGTTTAAAGAATCCTCAAAATATCAGCCATAATAGAGTTGCTATGATCTGTCATGTACGGTGATTGGTCCGCTGAAATGTCACTCATGAATACATAGTAAGTTTGTTCCTGTTGATAGAGGCAAGCGTGTATGCAATATTTGTAGCAGTCTAAATCCCTGGCTGCGCTCGGAAGCCAAATTTGCGCCCTGCGCTAATGAAACTGTAGAAGGGCGTGACATGTAGCGGGGTCTAGTATAAAATCATACACATTACTAAATATTAATTTACATTGATTTGATGCTACATACGCGCGGGCGTGTGTGTATGTGTGTAGCATGTTGGTGTATTTGTAAATGTCTATTCGTAATGAAGGAATTGTTAGCACAGCAAACTTTCATTTCGTTTCCTCATTCGGGTTTTACATGAACCCCTAACGTTCAATGCCGTATTTGGACGCCGTAGTTAATAACAAATTAAACGACGTCAATAAATTGCGTTTTCTCCCTTGGGAGAACTGCATATAAATTATTTAATAAATCAAATAATGCTCTCTTTCTCCATCTCGAACCTGCAAATATAAATGTCCGACTGCGCTTGCAATAAACGAAAGAACATTCATTTTGGTTGCTATGATTTGATACGTGAAAATTAATGAAAACCCATGGAATTGGACCATTCCCAATTGATACAGAAATAATTTAAAAAATATAAGATGATTTATTCAAACAGTATTTGGACCTTTTTCGAAATATGTCTAATTTTATCTAAAAAGTCCTCAAGGACACATGGCACAGTGGATAAAAGCGTTAGTTCGATCCAGTGACAGGACCCAAGGAGTGTGAGTTCGATACTCGGTTAAGGCAGTGGAAAATTTCTGAGGGAAATTAACAAGAGAAAATAACAGGCATCCATTAAAACATGGCACGTGGAACTAGAACAGTTTACCCCAGTGAGCGAAATAAAGGGTTCAGTTCGACATTCCAACCAGAAGATCGGAGCGTACAACGGCTGAAACGTTGTAATAAATATGGCGACAAAGATGAAGACAATAGTTTGAATAATGTAAATAATGTACATAATACCTCATCTCGGAAATATAGACAGATACTAAAGTACTTTTTATTCAAAGACTTCCAGTTCGGTGACACCAGATAATTAAAATATTAGGGTTCCGACCATGAGACCCCAATTCAATTTGACAGGGATGTGATTCCTTGATAATATCCACCTTGTGAGACGATCACTGCTTGCAACACTGTTGGGAAGTGGAAAAACCAAACCACCGGTTGTTTCCAGCCTTTTGAAAATAGCTCTTTGGCCGCAATCAACGAATCTCCTAGCACGAAGTTCCAAGTCATCGTGACAGAGAGTTTAAAGCATTTTGAATTTGTTCAACTATCAATCACACCAGATTTCTCTTTCTGAAACTATAACTAATGTCCGTTCAACATAGCTACAGTATAAACCACAGGTTGGTTCTCTGAATGTTAAACACAAATGTGCCTGAGCAGGCATCTGCAACAGGGATTAACTAGGGAGCTTTATTTTAAATATGTATTTCTATCTAAAACACTGTTTGTTAGCGTTTCAGGTCATATTCTTCTCTTTGTGCTCATATGTCTCCTCGCTTTCTCCCTTATTTGGACTGTTATATATCTCGCCAATTCCTGCCCTGGATAAAATTCCTTCCTTGGAAGACATGTGTCTTTTATTTGAGAAACATTGTTCTGAATAATTTATCATCGACATCATCTTATAATCTTTGGTTCTCAGAGACACAGGTCATGATCCCTAGTTTCTTCAATTCCTCCCCTATTTTAAATTGTCGACAAATGTTTTTCCATTATACTTATGATTTACATGTGACCGAAATTCCTTCCCTGGCAGCCAAGTGTTTTTGCTTATACTTAAGTCTTGTATATACGACTAAAAGTCTTCGGTAATTTCTCCCCAAACTAAAATTCTTCCCTTTTCAACCAACGGCTATTTGTTTGAGAAAAACATCAAATTATAAGGTCTACATCAATGGTTTTCTTCCCTTGAGTTCCCAGGTTTCAATTCCATCTCTATTTCAAATTGTCTTCTAGTAATTTACCATTTTACTTATAACTGATGCGTATAACGGAAATTTATTTCGAATTTTTCCTCTGTCTAAATTTGCTTCCGTGAAAACTAAATGCATTTTGTTTGAGAAACGTGGCGTATCATTTCCCTTTTCAAAAGGCGAGATTAAAGAAGGCGAATGAGTAATCTGGACTGTTTTCAGAAAACTCGATTTCGCCTTACACAATTTGGACGTGATCCTTTTTACAAAATGCCGAAAGGATTTAAAATGCATTCCCCAATTTAAAAAAAAAGAAAAGAGAACAATACACAACCATATTAATACTCAACCAACTTTCCCCAAAACCAAGATGCACGAAGTATTAATTGTCTGGGATCTCTCTGAAAAGGGACTAATTTCATGGAAGGTGTGCACATTTTGAGGAAATAATACACACATCAAAAGTAATATTTCAGGTTTTAAATAAATAACAAATAGTTTTATTCATTAGATAGCGAAAAATACGGAATTAATGATTGTGAAGATTGATTGAAAATAGCGAAAATATGTGGAACTAAGAAATGCGAATTAGTCAAAATTGGTGGGCGTGCAAAAATTAAAGAATGGGAATAAGAAATAAATTCATATTCTTTAATTCTGCATTTTTCTCTGTCGCACTACTTTCTTCCGCAAACACATTCTTCCCTTAACGAGCCTAGTCAGTACCCAGATGGCTGACCATTTGGGAATTGCAGGCGCTATAAACTTGGATGTCCTAGTGGTGTGTATTGGATAATGGCTTGAAATTGTTAATCGAAAAACCGAGTTCCAATTCCCGTCGGATTCGTTATACTTACTTACGCGCATAAAGGTATGAATCTATCTCTTCTCCCCACTGTTATGGGTTAATTAGTAAAACTTTATCGCTAAACCATTATTGTCTCCCAAAAAAGAAAGAAAGCCGTTTTATAAGCCGTAGAAAGTGAATGAATCAACATTTCTTCCCTTAAGATAATCTCGTGGACTACGGTAACAAGTTCAATTTTAACTGGCTGCATAAGCTTTTGTCCTTGTGCCAGACTTAGATAAACTTAATAAATCTAAATATGGATCGTATTAGTAATACAAACCAATTACATATGACCATCACTGAAACTGCTGCTTTTTTTTTTTTTTTTTGCCATCATCGTGAACTTCATTGCCATAAATTCGAAGCGTTATTGATACTGCTCGTCCCAGCGGTAATGACTTAACACAGAAGCCATTAACAACCAATTGAGTCGTTCCCTAATCCAAAGGACCCCGACAGCGAACCGAAGATCTCCAGCAAACAGATCATCAATAAGGGCCAAATTAGACTTTGGCAGGTAAACATTACCAACTTCATCATTATAATGGCAATTTTAAGTGGTGTTTGCTTAGGAAACTTTGGATTTTCTCGAAAAACACTACAGGGAAAGAGAAATGAAAACGTAAAAAATAAACAGATGACAGGGAGCCCCAACTACTGTGTTGTATTTCAACGGGCGTGATTTAGTGGGCTTTTCTTCGTGTGCCTGTCGCTTTATGTGTATGTCTATCTGCGCATGCGCACGTGTATGCTTCAGTGAGAGCGTAAATGATGATCGTTCCATGATAAACATTTCAGTAGCTTAATAATTATTTAAAAAAAAAGAGAAATTCAATCATCACAATTAAAAACATAGAACAGGTAAGGTTTTATAGACCTGAGCCAAACAAAAATAATAGTTAAATGCGATATGTGAATCTTCAAACCATTAGTATCTGGAGTTAAGCATTGTTGAGCCCGGTCACTACATAGAATGGGGATCGCTTGAGAACACCGGTTACAGTAATCAAACTTCTATGACCTGAAATATGTTTCGGCTTTAAATAATCCACAAAGGGTTGATAAGCCGTAAAGACCCAAATGCATGAATCAATATCTGGAGGCTTTCACTGAAGTTCAAGTAACGTCTCCTCAATAATTTCATACTCTCTTTAGTAATCTGGCTTACTTAATAATATTGTTTCAGTACTCGTTATTATTATTATTATTTTCTTTGATTTCTGGCGTTTACACATTTCTTTCCGGGTCCCGCCCAGGGACCTAAGCTTAGAAATGGCGTCATGACACTTTCCACTGACAAAAAAAAACAAAAAAAAATATTACATAGATAAAGCCCTTCGTAAAGTGTGGGCTGTACTTATCAGAACAATTTTTTGTATTTCCTTGAGGCATGGACTTCCAGGAATCCCTTCAATTAGTCTACTGCAATCTTTTCCAACCAGTCCTAGGGATCCAACTACAACAGGGATTGTTGATGTTCCCATATACCACATTTTCGAGATTTCTATTTCAAGGTCCTTGTATTTTGACAGCTTTTTGAATATCTTCAAAGATACATTGCAGTCAGCAGGGACTGTCATATCAATAAGGAGGCACTTTTTTTGTTTGTGGTCTTTAATAACAATATCTGGGCAGTTGGCTTTGATTGTTCTGTCAGTGTGTATTGTGTAGTCCCATAGAATTGTAACAGGTGGTGTTCATACCATTTTCTTTCAGTTTCCTTCCCGTAGAAGTTGCAGATTTATTATTATTATTATTATTTGAGAGAGCATTACGCCAACATGAAAAGCCCAGTATACCTATTGTAACATCATAAACCAGCAACGTGCATCACAGCCAAGTGTACCCGATCTGGTGACACGTTTTGATAAAAACAGCGTAACTAGGGCCCAGTTAGAAATGCCTTCATGTCAGGTAAACTATTCAGTTTAGACAGTCACCAAGAGTGTTTCTGAGTATCTAGATGTGATTCCCAAATCGCCTAGGCTGCCTCCCCCTTCAAACTAAAAAGAAGACTCTCAACATCCGACCATGATATGTCGTCACTACTCCCGCAGGGATGCACAACAATTTAATTTGATTGATTCGTTTTTTTTTCGGCTTATTATCCCTTTGCAGGTT
Organism: Acanthosepion pharaonis; assembly: GCA_903632075.3. Lineage (NCBI taxonomy): Eukaryota > Metazoa > Mollusca > Cephalopoda > Sepiida > Sepiidae > Acanthosepion > Acanthosepion pharaonis. Next base: position 999,142 of record CAHIKZ030002889.1, read on the forward strand.
ACTTAAAGCCAGAAAATATTTTAAGATTGTAAGAATTTTTTTTGCCGATAATAATGATTTAGTGATACAAGTCTTACTAATTAACCCATAGCTGGAGGGAAAATAGGCGGATTCATGCCTAATTAGAATTTGATAAATAAACAAGAAATTATAATATGGATATAAAGTGGGGGATCATTTCTATATAATAGTCAGTATGTAAACTGATACCCTACTTCGTGGCCACTGGATTTATATTCCAGAGAATGTAAATAAATTTAAAATACATGCTTGTAAAACTAATCCGTATTTGATTGACTGATTCATTTTCTACAGCTCAACAGCTGGCAGGTTATTTAAAACCAGAAAATATTTTTAAATTGTAAGGATGTTTTTGCAGATAATAGTGATTTAGTGATACAAGTCTTACTAATTAACCCATAGCTGGGGAAAAGAAGTGGATTCATGCCAAGGTCATTTGCGTGTAAGTGAATATAACGAACCCAACTGAAATTGGAACTCGGCATTTCGATTAACAATTCCAAACTAGTGTCCATTACACCACCCGCACAGCCAAGCTTACAGACCCTGTTATTCCCAGACGATCACCCATCTAGGTACTGACGAGGCTCGACATTGTTTAACTTTGGCAATCGTACGGGAACCGGTTTTTCAGCGTTATATGGCCGTAAGCCTAAAGATGCTCAATGTGTTAGTGACTAGGGGATATACCCAACCGGTTATGGTTAGGCAACTGACAAGCAATTCCGTTGTACTACATATAGTATTTACTTTAGCCATCTTAATTTACCAAGATAAACATGTACGTGTTAACGACTTCAATCAATTAAGATCAGAAGCCTCGAGAGCTATGCCGTGTAGGATCAGAGTATTTATTATTATTATTATTATTAATAATATTATTATTATTCGCTGGTATTTTCATACCAGTAGTTAAATGTGTTTTTTCACTGGTATCCAAGTGTCACCATGTCTCTTCAATATTCCAGGATCCTCCTCAGTATTTCTAGTCTATTTTTAGTCGTGGCTATTCTGGGATGTTCCCAGTTCTCCGGGTAATACTGTCATGTTCTACGCTTTCCTTATATCGCTGGCAAAGTCGAGATACTTATCCACTTTATTGCAGGAACAGCCAAATCCACTATCTCACACTTTCTTTTCTTGTTTGCAAATACCTCCTACAAACTTCGAGACGAGATTGGGTGATCTGTTTGGAACTCAATATTCTTCCCAAAGTAAAAAAAAATTAAGTGTTTCGTCTCTAGGTCAAAATCTGATTATGGTGATTTCTACTTGTCCGTCTATTGCCTTTTGCGTTGGACATTGTCGTATGCAACCCACATATCATCAACTGTTATTATATATTTAAGGAAGGAACATTAAGTTAGAATGATGCATTCGTTATTACAATTGCCCTTAACAAACGGAAATTACTTATGACTCAAGGCAACATTAGAATTCTGGGATGAAGTATTTTTAATATTCGTTTTTACGAGTAAATTCTTTATTTTATTATTGTCTCTTTTTGACAAATTGGTTATGGTTAATTCATGAAAGTCAAATTCCAGAGGATATGTCACGCGAGTTCAAGTCTCGCCGAAAGCTATATGTTTAATCAAATCTCACGTTACTTTAACAGTCGGAAGGTATTTGACTTAAAACATAATAAACTACAACACGAGAACAAATACGCTATTGTAAATATTCGCCATGTCATAATTTAAATAACAACAAAGAAAGATCCGATTAATATAACATCTTAAATAAAAATGATTAAAGTCTTTTCTGATATTTGTTTACTTTTTATGTAAATATTTTTAATTAAATGCATTCGTCTGATTATTGACTGATTGTTATTTGTCTTTATTTCATCGATTTAAACCGATCTACAGCTGTTAAATGAAACTATATTAAATCGGAATAATCCTTGAGACTCGAATTTGCATTCCAACATTCAACGAATTATATACTCGAGTATCGTAATTTTTCATGTATCCATCCCATCGTTTCTACTGATTCGTTCTTTAGGCTTCGTTATAACTTATAAAAAGCTCTGTAATGAAGTCATATTATTAATCCAGCTACTATTGAAACGAATATTCGAATTTGTATTGTTTTGTTCCAATACAGAAAGTGAAACACGAAAATGCGAAGGCGCATTGGGATAGTAAAACATGCCTTCCAAAAGCAAAGCAAAGTATTAAAAAACAGGAAAATATCCTTAGAAACAAAGAAAACAGTACTGAACTGTTATGTAATATCAATCCTCGTATCTGGCAGATTGTTGTAACCTAAGGAAGGTTACTGAATAGAATAATCACACGAAGGTTGGTAATGAACAATAATACTTAGGACAAGAACAACACGTATAAGATTCGCCAGCAGCGCGTAGAAGTAATAGTCAACTGCTAGTAGTCAAGAGAATTCCACAATGAATCTCCACCTGCAGACTGCAGATGGTATCTACCAACTGCCCCACGCTGTCAGATGTGGCACGAGGCCGAATTTAATGTGTGGTTCCCGAGCCCGTAAGCTCAGCCAAAAATTCCCCGTAGACCCCGTATAAAACAGGGTCGGGTAAGTGTTTCTTGAGACGAGACTCTGCCCTTCGACATAGCCGCGTCTGAGGATGCTCTCTGCCCGGAGGCAGAGTTTAACCAACCTAGCTGAAGACGAATCTCCAACTGCAGGCCGGCCGACCAACACATACAGTATGCACTACTGTATTTATGGGAATGGGGGATTACCCATTATCGTCTGTAGGTATGATACAACACAGATGAAGAACAGACTTGAAGTAATAGAAATGTGGTTCTACAGAAGGATGCTGAGAATACCATGGATGGGACATGTTAGAAACGATGGAATTCTAGAGATAATGGCAACAAGGACACTTATACTTAACATCAGGAAGAACGAATGAAATTTATAGAGAACCTAATGAGGAAAGAGGGCTTGGAAAATTTGATACTCACATGACAGATTGAATGCAAGAGAGACAGAGGAAAGCAATGCACAATTAACCTGGTATACTTGAGTGAATGTCGAGCAAGGTTGGAAAGACATAGTAAAAAGACAAAATTTATTAAGAGCTACAAAGGACAGGAAATTGTGGAGAGTCATGATCGTCAACGTCCTGGAGTGACACGGCACATGTAAGAAGAATTTCGCACATCGCAATTATTTTATTAATTTTGATTTTATTTTATTGTTGCAATTTTTTCTCAAAATATTCAGGGTCAATAAAATTGAAGCCACGGCACAAGACTGATGGCTTCAGCCTTCTTACTATTTTGATAAAAAAAAAATCATGAGCAGTTAATTGACTTTGTTTAATTAGATTGGTTTGGCTTGTTTTA
>CAHIKZ030002889.1:1012500-1105000 GCA_903632075.3 Acanthosepion pharaonis
CTATTTCGCAAATCCCTAACCTAACCCTGTATATCACTTCCGAAACCAACTGATCCCACCGTAATTACCTTTAAAACTAGTTCTTAAAATGACCACCAGCATTCATACAAAATATTATGACAGTTATTACAATATTTTGTTAAATTTGTTAACTCAAATATTTAATGATGTGTTGGAGGAATATCCAGGGATATTTTTTGTCACAGAATTCGTCATGAGCTTATTCAATCATTAACTTAAGAATTAAGATTCATCAATAATTTCAATAGAAAAACCGTGAAATTTTCACGGGTATTTCTAATATATACATATTACGGAAGAACAGAGACGTAATTTTTTTTTCATTAAAGAAACCTTTGAGAAAAACTGTCCTACGCATTACGTATGAAATTAATATTAATACTAGAATTCCTCTCCTCGTTGTTTTGCAGTCAGAATCATGCTATCATTGTGAACCCCACGATCTTTTCGTTGGCTGGATAGAATGTGCTTTGCAAGAGCTACATACGGTCTGGTATTCAAAGAGTTTCCTTCTCCTAGACTAGTTATCAACCACGGCTAAAGAGCTGAGTCTGTGTTACTATTTAACCCATAACTACAGGTGGGAAGAGATGGATTCAAACATTCCCCAAGGGAATTTTTTGCGAAAGTGAATGTACCCATTCGACCGGAATTCGAACTCGGCTCACCAACTTCTGTGTTCCACGCCCACATTGGTATTTTAGCAGACTATCATAGTCACAATTTTACTTTTTTCCTTATATAAAAACCCTCCAGGAAAATCAACTTGATTAACAAAGTGAATGTCCTCACATATAAAATAACCGTTATTAACAATATGATCGACCATGCTACAGTAACTACTCCTTTACATATTATTTTGGAAAGAACTGAATAAGCATATATTAACAATTCTTTCCCAAACCATATGGTCTACGAGTGAATAAAATTAACTTTAAAAATAATTATTTTACAAAATGAACCGAAATAGTCCTGATAAAACAACATTCATTTTTGTAGCCAGATATCCCCAAATTATAAAAACAATTTTAAAAAGTATATCGATGCATGTCACTTAATTCTTGTAATAAATACTCACGATTTATCATTTATTATAAAAAATATTAATAACATTAAACTTCCAACACCAATAACAAAAGGTTTTGTTGTATTTTTCATGACATCTCTTGTTAGCAGATAACAAAATTACACGGCAAAAAATAACAGAAATATCTTGTCACTCATTTTTAATGAAACACACAAACACACACACATATATAAACAACATATATATATATACACACACACACACACATATATATATATATATATATATATATAAAGAGAGAGAGAGAGAGTAAGAGTGAGTGAGAGAGAGAGAAGTTGTTTCTAGTTACACATAAGAAGGTAAGTAAATGTCACACAATAGATGTATATGTGCATGCAAATGCTTGTTTACGTTTGGAACGTGGCACCAAATATACGATCGTTTGCTAGTTTATGTCTAAAAGGGTGGCTGGAATGAAAATTCAGGGTTTTTTCATTAACAGCCTGGCACGGAAAATTAATTTTAATGAAGGACTAATTACCCGGATGGGTTTTAAGGCAAAACAATTTGTGTTTTCCGTTTCGTATTCACCCATTTCCTTCCGTCCATGTTAGTCAGGTTACTTTCTTTCTTTTTTTTCATTTTGTTGTTTGCTTACTCCCACCCCCGCTAAAAAAAGTGTCAAATTTCTATCAGAAGAGAGAAAGAGAGAAAGAGAGAGAGAGAGAGAGGCAAGAAGTGAGAAAAAGAGTGAAAAAGAGGAAAAAAGAGAGCGAAAATGAGAAATAGAACAGAAGACAGGGAACAGAGAAAGTAACAGAGATTAATCCCTCTTTTTCTAGTTTCAACCCAGACCTCTGTAAGCACTGATGGGTCAGATGGCATTCAACATCAGTGTCTTCGGATCGTAATGGCTATCAGTTGTGTTAAGGTTTTTCTTCCCACTTGCTTTTCAGATTAATTAGACCCTTATTTTTTGCTTTTTGTTGAATATTTTTGGCCTTTACTTTTGATATTATTATTAGTATTCTTTTTATTTTCTTTGATTTCTGGCGTTTACACATTTCTTTCCGGGTCCCGCCCAGGGACCTAAGGTTAGAAATGGCGTCATGACACTTTCCACTGACAAAAAAAAAAAAAATTACATAGATAAAGCCCTTCGTAAGGTGTGGGCTGTACTTGTCAGAACAATTTTCTGTATCTCCTTGAGGCATGGACTTCCAGGAATCCCTTCAATTAGTCTACTGGAATCTTTTCCAACCAGTCCTAGAGCTCCAACTACAACAGGGATTGTTGATGTTCCCATATGCCACATTTTCGCGATTTCTATTTCAAGTTCCTTGTACTTTGACAACTTTTTGAATATCTTCAAAGATACATTGCAGTCGGCAGGGACTGCCATATCAATAAGGATGCACCGTTTTTGTTTGTGGTCTTTAATAACAATATCTGGGCGGTTGGTCTTGATTGTTCTGTGAGTGTGTTTTGTGTAGTCCCATAGAATTGTAACAGGTCCTATCTCCGTAACCGGGTCTGGGTGGTGTTCATACCAGTTTCTTTCAGTTTTCTTCCCGTAGAAGTTTCAGATTTTCCAGTGCAGATATTGGCCCACTCTGTCATGTCGGGTTTTATATTCAGTGGGTGCCAACACCATTATTATTATTATTATTATTATTATTATTATTATTATTATTATTATTATCTTTTATTTCTGGCGTTTATTCATTTCTTTCCGGGTCCCGCCCAGGGACCTAAGGTTAGAAATGGCATCATGACACTTTCCACTGACAAAAAAAAAAAAAAATTACATAGATAAAGCCCTTCGTAAAGTGTGGGCTATACTTATCAGAACAATTTTTTGTATTTCTTTGAGGCATGGACTTCCAGGAATCCCATCAATTAGTCTACTGGAATCTTTTCCAACCAGTCCTAGGGCTCCAACTACAACAGGAATTGTTGATGTTCCCCATATGCCACATTTTCGAGATTTCTATTTCAAGGTCTTTGTATTTTGACAGCTTTTTGAATATCTTCAAAGATACATTGCAGTCAGCAGGGACTGCCATATCAATAAGGAGGCACTTTTTTGTTTGTGGTCTTTAATAACAATGTCTTAGCGGTTGGCTTTGATTGTTTTGTCAGTGTGTATTTTGTTGTCCCATAGAATTGTAACAGGTCCTATCTCCGTAACCGGGTCTGGGTGGTGTTCATACCAGTTTCTTTCAGTTTTCTTCCCAGAAAAGTTGCAGATTTTCCAGTGCAGATATTGGCCCACTCTGTCATACCAGGTTTTATATTCAGTGGGTGTCAATATCGTGCAACCTGATACAAGATGATCAATTGTTTCTGGATATTTATCACAGAATCTCCTAGTTAGCAAGCATTGGTCCTGTGTAGCAAGGATAAAACCTTCAGTTTTAGCTTTCAATCCTGCACTATGTAGCCACTGATGGGTACGGATTTTTTCTACGTCAGCTTGTTTGGTACGGGCAGAGTATTGGCCATGAAGCGGCTTATCTTTGTTATTAACGAAATGTTTTCAGGATCAGTTCATAGAAAGAATGCATAATAGCATCAATATAAAATATTTTGACAAACTATACGACCTCATGTTTCTTTATCGACTAACCAAAATTGTTGCAGTTTGGATGAGAAATGTTCACTCTGTCGCCGTATTCAGCAGATATCGCACATTCAATTACGTAGTGTGAAAATCTAATTAACAGACGAACGCAACGATTCGTACCCGGGTATGTCCGGATATGCACCCGCATACGCTTACATTGAAACGCGTGCTAGAAGAGTCATTCGTAGCTAACAACTAGATGATGTTGCACGGGTTCATGTTAAACCGTTAGCGGAAAATGGGGGAAGAAAATCAGAAGCAGCGAATTAATATCAGGTTTTGTGTGAAGATTAAAAGCGCAAGTGAAACACCATCATCATCCAGGCGAACTGCTTGTAAAGATACCCGTATTTCTCTGTCTCATCCAATTTTATTGTTCTTTATAATCGGCAAGTCAGAAGAATTAAGTCTATCGGAATGGTTTATGGTGAACTATGAATAATTCGAGTGTTTTTGATTGGCACTTCATAGAACTTATAAAGAAGTGCAGAAATGGTTACTATAACCCATTCGAAAGAAAAGACTCAAATTCTTGCTTGACAACTAAATTCTCCACTGTGGCAATGTTCCTACAAATAATGAGTTCCCGTATACCTGGCTGAGAAATTCATTACTAAAATGAATTCATTACAATCCACCTTATTCACCAGGCGTGACACCACCATGATATTTTTATTATTTCCAAACTTGAAGAATGCCTTAAAAGGGACAATAATTTATTGATACCCTTGAGATTCAGCCACCTGTGAAAAATTATTCCAGTAAATGTGTTCCAAGAATTTTTCCAGCAATAGAACCCACATCTCATGAGCTTCAGGGCTTTACAATAGTTATATTTTGAAGGGGAAAACAGCCAGTTATAACCAGGTAAGCACACTTTCCTTTCATAGAATCATTCTGGAATTAATTGTTATACACATCACAGTACTGAACGGGTTTCCCATTTTAAGTCAAAGAATATCTTCATCAAGTTCTGTACTTCTTTCCTTCTTTGCAGTAACGTTCTGGTTAATATTTAAATGTTTTCTTGATTTATTAATTAAATCAACACACGAAACCTTCTTGGACTCATGAGGCGGAGCGTCTATATGGAATCAATAGCTGCATCTACTGCAAGGAAAGTTTATGTCACTGCATCGTGAAAGAAAATTTTTCTCGTCGGACTTGCACATTTATAAAACTACCATTCGCCTGGGCATTGAATACTGTTTCCATATCTGGTCTGGTGCTCCTGCTGTACATCTCGAGATTCTTGGCAAAATCCAAAGAAGGACCTGTAATGTAATCGATCCTGGCCAGGCATCACGACTTCAGACACTTTCTCACCGACGTGACGTGGCTTCCCTCTGTCTTCTCTACAAATATTTCCATGGCAACTGCTCTGACGAACTTTTTCTCCCTGGGGCCCCGACATTTGCCCATAGCTGGGACCCTAACAGGTGCTACCACCCCGGTTCAGGGTGGACTCGGAAACACCAGCAATTAAGAGGTGGCTCCACGCTCCTCAAAACCTCCTGATCAGAGGCCTTGCTGTTGGACGTAGTTTATCGTCATACTCAGGACGCAATTTAAAGATTTATCAAATCATATCACTACAACTTGTTCAATTTCTGCTGCTAATTTCATTGGTCCAGTAAATGAATTAATTAAGCAATGATAATTACTTTGGGTTCTAATGTGAATCTAAATCAAATAATGACTAATTATGAATGAGACAGAAATATCAGTAAAAAGAAAATAGGAAACTGAAAATAAAATAAAAAATACAGAAGCTTCGGTTCAATTTTCCCATAGACATGGATATTTCCAGCAATAATAAGAAACATTGATACTTCGTCATCAGTGAGATACTTGCAATTTCCTACCAGTGCCAGAGGTATTCTAGAAAATGAGATCCAAGAATATTTCCAGCAATGGCACAGTCCTCTCACAAAGAAGTGCATGACTTCACAAGAGGATTACTTTGAAAGTGACAGCAGCCAATAGTGATCAGGTAGGCAAATTTTGCTTTCACAAAGAAACCAACTCTGCATGATGTTTGCCAGTTTCACGTTTCATTCCGATGGGTGGCGTTTGGTTTGAGGATCGCATTGAAGTGTATTACTGACAGTAAACATGCAGTGTTGACTTCTATGCCTCCACTGTCTCTCTCTCTCCCTATATATATATATATATATATATATATATATATATATATATATATATATATATATATATGTGTGTGTGTGTGTGTGTGTGTGTGTGTGTGTGTGTGTGTGTGTTGTACACACTATTTTTTTTTTCTAAAAATAAATCAAAATCAAGAGAAATATAGTTATTTTTTGTGCTTTGTCGGCACAGACCGTTAAACTCCTGGTTAAGCAGTTGAGCTCACTTCCTGAGTCTCTTCAGAATATGTGACAAAAAATAAACAACAAAAACAGGAAAACGAAAAAATTATATATAACTTGACAGAAAACGGCGGGAATACACAAAAGATTATTTTTAAAAAAAAAAAAAATATTACGTACATGCTCTGTTAATTTTCTGGTTCATTCCTCAAAAAAAAACTCTGTGCACTTTGTCACTCAGTCAATAAGTACGCTTCACCCGTACACAGGAGAATATTGTTTGTTTTGTTATTATTATTATTGTTGTTGTTGTTGTTGGGTGCCAAAAAGGTGAAGGGCGTTGCTTTTACACTCAATCAAGTTTACACCATTCAGGACAGAAAACAAATACAACCATGGACTTGTTGGCGCTACAAATATTGTGAATCATCTTTACGAAAAATTTCCAGCTGAAAAGAGTTCCAGTATAATAATATTATAACGTGTTTCTTCTATTTTTATTGGGGGTGTAATAATTTCCATTATGGAAATGACATTTTTGAACCCCTTTTTTAATCGTGGATATTGTCTTTACAACAGCATCTCGGAAGCTGTAACCTGTTGATATTCCTTTGACTTTTTTTTTTCATACTACTATACATCGATTTTTTTTTTTTTTTTTAGACTAGTTTCCGCTTTATCATAACGTTTCGGCTGTTTTCCTCTCTGGCCATCTTCCTAAGTCTCTTTCTAGGACTATAATTACTATACTGTTACAATAATAAAGCAAAGAAAATAACAAAAACAAAAACAAAAACCACATCACGTGAGGATTTTAAACAACAACAGCAACTAAAATGGATAGGACATGTAACTCAAATAGAAAGTAATGGCAAAATTAAGATTTCGACGTTCCACACAACTTCAAAACAAAAGGTTAGAAAAGAAACACTATCGTTACTAGAAAAAGCAATAACAGCTACTTGACTTGAGAAACCTATTTTCCTGAAGAACTGTTTTAATAGAAAGATTTTATAAATTTCAACCGACAGTTGCACTGGCTGCTCGATCAAAAATACCAAATGTTACATTTGCTAATATTACATTTATGTTTATATATTGATTCTTTAGGACCATTTTCCTATTCTTTGTAGTCTTTATGATAATGTATGTACCAGTTTAATGTTCCCCCATCTCTCTATGTTTATTTCTAGAACTATGTATTGTCATTATACATTGATAGGTTCAGTTAATATCCTCATCTTTATTGTCTTTATCAGATGGTTTCGGATGCTTTATTTCCGGACATCTTTCTATGACTATTTCTGCAACAATATTTTGTTATAAAGATACATCATTCTAACAATAATATAACTGTAACTATCATTATAACAATAATTAGCAGCATGGCCAGGCGTTGCCCGGGCTTGATTTAAAAATCGTACGACTCATACAGCAATCGCTATCACTTGACTTAAAATATTTTTGCCCTCCCTTGCCTTTAAAGGAGTGCCCTTTGCCGTGCTGATGTTGCTACATGCCTTACTTCTTGCCTATCTCACACTGCGAATTTTTTCTAAGCTCTATACTAAACATTAAATCTGTTACGAAAAAAAGAACTAAACAAAATGAACACAAAACGATCAGCTTTAAAAAGGATCGTAACTGGAAAAACCGAATGAAAAAAGAATGTTAACAACAAATACTTTTTCACAACCAACCCAGTTTTGCGGAATCTGAATCAACGTTGAGTTTAAGCAAGCGAATGATCCAATTGGAGTAAAGTGCCATGCAGATTTAAATTTTTCCCACTTGTGACGAATGCAGCTATCGATTTTTTTTTGCATGCTAGTTAACATTCGTGTCAGTCAGCTGACTCTCACGCTGGGCAATAGAATCTTCCTGTCTATTCGTGGCAGCCAGCTATAGGCTCTCACTCTGGCCAGTAGAAAATGGCCGCAAACTACATGAAAACTGCCGTAGAAGCATGAAAAAATCGATTATTTCCACTATCGATGGGAGTTGAGAAATGCAAAGTCGGTCTTGGCCTTCTGGCTAACTTGGAGCATGTGCATGTAAATTTTGGTGCAGATCTGTTGAAAATTGCGGCCGTGCATTCGTTACACACACACACACACACATCCTGCCTTTTATAGAGAGAGATATAAGTGTATAACAATAATATAATTCTAAAGACCAGTTTCAGGATTTTATTACATATTTTGGTTGCTTTACTTTCTAACCATTTCTCATATCTATTTCTGGAATTATGCGTTGTTACTATTATATATTGATTCTTTCGAACAGGTTTCCTCGTCTTTGCTCGCTTTATCACAATGTTTTGTCCGTTATACTCTTCGTTTCTGTAATGAGATGCTGTTAATATTACACATTGAATTTATTGAAGCACTCTTCCTGACTTTATCACATCTCGGCCGCTCTATGCTCCAGCCTTCTTCAGATATCTGCTGCTGTCGACAACCATTCGAGTATTTCGAAAAATACTTTTTTATCTACCCAGTCGGTCTAGCAAAGACATGGATACCATTTAGGTATCTATAATAAAAAAAAAAAATGACTAAAGGCTCTAGTAAAACGCACCAAAATGTTTTTACAATGATGTTCACGCTGTACAAGCCCCAAGAACCACTCGAAGTAGAGGATGTCAGAATAAGAGGCACTATCACAAGCAAGAAGATTATGCCACCAAAACGCAAATGGCCACCGGGAGTGAAAGAGAAGGAAAAGGCCTTAGAAAGAACTGGAAACCCAATCCTAAACAGGAAAAAAAAGGGATAAATTTCTACTCTTGTTCAAAAAACTGGAGAGCAGTGTGGGCCGGAAGATAGGCGAACCTATCTACTCCTATTGAGAAAAAAAGTAAATCAATAGTAAATAAAAGTTCAGGGTTTTAGTCGGAGACGTTAGAAGTATAGAGTTGAAGCAGAATTTAGAAGCAACCAGAAGCCCAGTTCTAATCAAGAAACACGCCTCTACTTTTATTTAAAAAACGGGGAGGAGTATGAACTGAATGATAGGCGAACCTATTTGTTTATATGGAAACATAAGTATACAGGAAACATAGGTAAATTAAAAACACTATTTACATTATTCAGACTATTGTCCTCATTCTTGTTGCCATATTCATCACAATGTTTCAGCCGATGTACGCTCCGACCTTCTTCAGGTCGTTGGAATGTCGATCTGAACCCTTTTTTGCTCGCTGGGTTAGACTGTTCTAGTTCCACGTGCCATGATGTTAGTTATCCCCTGTTAATTCCCCTCTCAAAGTTCTACTCCGGTGAGCGAAATAAAGGGTTCAGTTCGACATTCCATCCACCGGAAGAAGGACGGAGCGTACATCGGCCGAAACGTTGTGATAAATATGGCAACAAAGATGAGGACAATAGTCCGAATAATGTAAATTGTGTACATAATACCTCACCTCAGAAATATAGAAAAAAGTAAAACAGTATTGAAGATTAAGTTCTTGAGTAATCTAAAGGTAACCGGTCTAAGTGAAAGATATTTATGACTTCAAAATCATGCAGAAGAAAATGTGGTACTAGTCTTTCGCTTGATAGCACAGTGCTTACTCCCGATGAAATTAACCGTAAAACTCTGCTGATAATTACAGTTATAGTAGACTCTATTCAAGCCAACCTGGATGAAGGATGAGACAATACAAAATAATAATAAAAAAATAATTAATTTTCTTGATGAATGAACAACAATATACTTTTCAAACCGCACGCAAAACAGACATGGCCTACGTTTTTAAACGACGATAAACGCCGTAATGCAACTCTTCGTTGTATAGGTACCTACACAAGAACGCTAAAACATCAGCATATAGTGATGAAAACATGCTCCAAAGGTAATGAAAACAGTTTTAACATCAAAATGTGTATATTATTATTAAGAGGAAATATTTGAATATTTAATTAAAATTTTACTCTTTTTTAGAACATTCGACATTTTGGTGAAAACTTGTTTTTCTTGCGTCAGCGGTTATGCTAACTTTTAACTGCAAATTTTCACCTCTTTTTTTTATTGCGGTGATAGACACATTAATTTGGAAATTCTTGCAAAAATCAAATAATTGTGGGATTTTAATGAAATTTTCAGGACTTATTCACAAATGAATTAAATTATTTTTGAAAGTTTTCTTCTTAGAAAGCTTTGTTAAAAATCTCTCTTTTTTACATATGTTACCCCCACTTTTATGAAAACTTGAGAAATTCAACTTGATGTTTTAGTGACTATATTAGTTAAAAGCAGAATTTTTTGAAGAATTTTATCACCGATTTTTTTTCAAAATCGAACCCCGTCTTACAGAAATTCTATTCTGAATCGAAAAATAAAAAACGCAAAAAACATTATTTAATTAGAGAAGCTTTTAATTGCTTTTAAGAATTTAAAACAATATTGTCTGAAGAAAATATAATTCTGATCAAAAATGAATTTTCACAAGATTTGTTTTCATTTCTTATAATTTTAAATTGAATAATTTATAAAGTTTTAAATCATTTAAAATTAAATTTCAATAGTGTAACTCTTAGAAAATATTGTTATTAAGTAAAACTGGATTTACTAATCATATATTCTAAAGTTTATTACAATCTGACGACCCCGAATATTTTTAAAAGAATTTCGATTTGTTCTTGTATGCGTGATATACGTGCAAAATTTCAAACTATGGATGTCCAAACGTATAACCTTATCATTAAAAGGGCACGTGTTTTCAGAGTTGTCCCCCTTTAAATTTCAATTTAAGCTAAAATGAAAGCTTCAGAAAGCTTTTTCATTTTTAAAAATTCATTTTAAACCTTACATGTTCGTTTCGGTAAGCGTCTGCTTTTAGATACCCCATTGGAAAGTTTTCCGTATTATTGAGCTGAAGTGAACTCTACAAAGTGTAGAAAGCTATAATTATAGGATGTTCTTGCTTTATGTGACGTGAGTAATCATGACTCTCCACAACTTCCTTTCATTTGTAGCTCTTAGCAATATTTGTATATTTACCGTCCTTAACCCTCCTTGTTCTGCCATTAATCTTATTAGCTGTTTACATCTTTTCCTCTTGTCTTCAATATCTCCTGTGAGTGTCAAATTCTCCAAGCCATTTTTATTCATTGTCCAAAAAAAAAAAAAAACAACATGTCAGCTGTCTCATTTTGATTCTAAGTAAATGTTTTATGCTAATAATTTCTTCTCTTGGACTACTCGCTTTTGGAACTCTATTCTGGCTTCTTGCTTTCCTGTCAACTTTGATCTTTAAAAATTTTAACTACAATGTCAATCTCTTAATTCCTGTTCTTTTATTGATCTTTTTCCGTTAATTTAAAAAAAAAAAAATTTTTTTTAATTTTCTCTAATACTCGGTAATTCCCTTGCGTTTTAGTGACTTTATTGCCTTGCTTGGAGTGAAATGATTTTTAAAAAAGTATCCAGTTCGTTTTCATTTTTCTGTTAACTTCCTCATTGCTCACATATTCTGTCCATAATATTTTCAACAGCCTTCTGTAGAACGACATCCTTTTTGTTTCTTCTTCATCTGTGTGGAAATTTTCTAGCATCCACTGCCATAGAGGAGAAATTATATTATATAACATCTTAGCATTCTCGTTTTTGTTTCTAATGAAGTTATCCTAATTTGTTTAGCTATTCTAAATTGTTTAGCTATGCCTTCAGGTATTAGTGTCTCATTTCGCAGATAGTTAAATACTTGCTTGTTTTTGGAAATTTGTAACTCGAATCTTGGTCTCTTCCTCTTACTGACGACTATATTTGGTCTTCTTACAATTTATCAGTAGTCTTTTCTTCCTGCTTTTTTTGTTATTACCTTGTCTAGTAGATCCTACAGTTCTCTTTCTTTTAATGTCTTAGGTAAGATATCAAAGCACCTTTTTTCTACCTGGGTTATAATAACAGTAAAAGCCTGTTACACTTGTTGACAGTTTTGATAGGGCCCACTCGGGTAAGAGGTGCAGTGGTTGACCAAAATTGTATGGCCAATACGTTAATTTGAACGACAGTTTTGACTAAAAGCAATTTCCTGTCCTCGACCGGTTTGGGCGCAAAGGGTCATCATACTGAAATAATAGAAGTTTAAACAATCATATGAAACAACTAAATATATATATATAAATATATATATATATATATATATATATATATATATATATATATATATATATATATATATATATATATATATATACTTACATCCGATAGCATTAGCCACACACACAGAGACATGGACTTGATATATACTATCGTTTAACGCACGCACAATAGAATTTATACTTGTGATAATTGTGAAATGACACACAAACACACCCACACACATACACATAGAAAAACACACACATACGCACACATAGAAACAAATACACACACATACGCACACACAGAGACAAACACACACACACACCACACGCACACATATAAATACATAATACACATGTAATACACACACTCACAGAGACAAGCGCACACACGGACAAAGGCTCGAATACGCATACACACACAGAAAAACACAGACACACACTGTTCGATTTGTTCACCGAATAGTCACAATCCAGTTTGGAATTTTTTTTACAAAATGAATAAACACATTCAAAACAAATATAAAACTCACACACACACGCATATATATATATATATATATATATATATATATATATATATATATATATATATATATATATATATATGTGCGTGTGTGTGAATAAACACATTCAAACAAAACAAATATAAAACTCACACACACACACGCACGCATATATATATATATATATATAACACATTCAAAACAAATAAAAAACTCACATACATATATATATTTATATATATATATATATATATATATATATATATATATATGTGTGTGTGAGTTTTATATTTGTTTTGAATGTCTTTATTCATGTATATATATATATATATATATATATATATGGGGGCACCTCGACGTGGCTTAATGGTTAGAAAGCTTGTCTTACTAGATCAATTACGACTGAGTAGCGAGTGCCCCATACTTTCGGTTTTGTGCCACATCTAAGCCGGGCTTAGAAAATCACTATATATATGGGGGGGACTACCGCTATGGTATCTTACCAAAATATAAATCTGCGCCCATGATTTTTTCAAATATCTCCTTTTCAGAAAGAAATACTCCTTTCCAAAGCCAACATGCATGACTATAAAAATGTTCAAAAATTCAAAGAAAACTGTTAGACTCATAACCTCCTATTATTTAAAATATATAATAGATAAATTAATCCCAAACTAAAATAATAATTACATTAAATAAATTCAATAACATTTCCTTATCTTTGTTTATTAGACATTAAATTACACAGCTTAGCATCCTTTATAATTTACTGTAACTTTTCAGTTAGTCTGAGCAATATTTATGATCATTTTTTAATTTAAATTTTTTTAAAAAATAACTATTTTTACTTTTGTTTATAGAAATATAAAATAGAATTCTTACATTTGCCAAGTTTTCCTTTAGTCTTTATTCATATTTTTCTTTTTACAGATATATATTTTAGTTATATCTGAAATTTTACACACACACACACACGCACACACACACACACACACACACATATATATATATATATATATATATGTGTGTGTGTGTGTGTGTGTGTGTGTGTATGTATAGCACAGTGTGTTAGCATCCGCCATGCTGATGGAAGGCAAAAAGTATATATTCTTTAAGAGGATTAATACAGACCACTCTCGTTTTAGAGGCGCTAACAAGTCATTTCTTCTCCTATCTAACAACAGAAATGGAGGTTATCTTCGAGATCAGCTACCAATTTGAATTTACCTTACTATTAAACAGGATTAAATAGTGATATCAGTATTGACACCGAGTCGTTGATGAAAAAAAGAAACACAGTAGGTCCAAGTGTACAGCCCCACCGACATTTTTGTTACTGTTAAGATCTTTGACACCCGTCTACTGATCCCTGATTGGTCGAAAATTCAGCACTACAACTGACCAATCGAAGAGAGAAACATTTCTCTAACAGACGTGGATTCTTTTTCTTTATTTTTCATGGGTCATTGGTCAACTCCTACATAACTAGACAGAGGGAAGTGGTAACCAGAATTGATAAATATCTATTCACCATAGAATAATCTGGGAGAGAATTAATTAAAAAATATAAAGAAGATTGCCTTAAGCTGCATTTCAAATGTCAAAAGGCTTTAAAATGAGCATAAAAATGTTTGCTTTTTCTTAAGGTTGAAAAACATCAGACGCTAATGGGAATACACATTTACCGCAAACAATACGCAGGTTTCTGTCCTTCTATCTACATTGTTAAGTCATTTCTTTTTCTTTCTCTGCCGTGTCCTCTCACGACGTAGGCGATCATTGATCTCCATGAATTCATCTCCCTTGTAACTTTTAATAAACTTCCTCTTATTTCTCACAAGACCTGTTCCGCTATCCATTTACTCAAGCTCACTATGTTATGCATTGTTTTCCTCTATCTCTCTTGCCTTCTATCTGTCCCGTGAGTATCACATTCTCCAAGCTATCCTTCCTCTTCATGTACCCCAGAAACCTCAACTGTCTCTTTCCGATCTTAAGTATTAGTTTCCATTTTGTTTCCATTTTCTCCAAAACTTCGTCGTTGCTTACATGTTAAGTTTACGGTATTCTCAGCATCCTTCTGTAGAACCACATCTTTAGAGAATGCTAAAAACACGAGATCTGATTGTAGCTGAAAGAAGCGCAAATTGTGTCTGACACAATGAAGATGTATCTCTTATCGATCTTGCAAAATGATATAACGTTGCCCAATCAACATAAATCGGATAAACTCCAAATTTAAAGAAACTGGTATTCTTTTTAATCTTCCAAGAAATGATTATAGTCGTACCACTACTGCCCAATAGGATCGACGTTTGTGCATACTGCAGTGTGATCAACCAACTGCTAGTTCTCCAGCAATGACTTAACAATTTAATATAAAACAAGTCACAAATATTTCTGTAAGCACTACACGCAGTCATATGTTTTAAGCCTGAAATAAGTGCCTATCTACTTTGTTCAAACAAAGCAACGTCGATATGTCCACTGCTATAAAAAAAAAAGAAGTGTTTCAACCGGGGATGTCTACTCCAATGATTCAAAATGGAGGAAGCAAGATAATGTACCTGGGTTGTTTCCGTGGAGAAACATTGGTCAACTTGTCGAAATTCCTAAGCGTTTGAATCCTGCTTGATATATTCAGCTATTGCAGGACAGACTTAATGTCATCTTGTTTAGTTTAATTACATTCTGCAGCAAAATAATGCCCCATTTCATAATGGTTTGATCTCAGCAACAAGGCGCCCCACAATCACTATAATGCAAACTCTATTGAACATGTATGGGCCACATTGAAGGAAAAATTGAACAAAATGAAAATAACTTCAGGATCAATCCTTCGAATGAATGTCCAAGATGAGTGGTGTGAGATAACACTCAATTATTTCAACCAATTAATTAAATCAATGCCTGCTAGAATGGCTGCAATTATTGCAAATGGTGGAGTGAAACATTATTAAGAAAATATTCTTAGAATTTATGAAACATTTATATGCTATTCAGTTACTTGGCACAGTGGATAAAGGCGTTGGTTAGATCCAGTGACAGGACCAAAAGAGTTGTGAGTTCGATATCTGGTTAAGGCAGAAGAGAACTTGGAGAGGTGAATTAACAGGAGATAACTGATATCCATTAAACATGGTACGTGGAACTAGAACAGACTAACGCAGTGAGCGATATAAAGGGTTCAATTCGACATTCCAACCACTTGAAGAAAGCCGGAGAGGACATCGGCCGAAACGTTGTGATAAATATGGCGACAAAGATGAGAACAATTGTCCGAATAATGTACATAATACCTCATCTCAGAAATATATATATATATATGCACTCCTGATCAAAAATTTAAGACCACTTTTATAAAAATGTCAATTTCACAAAAAAAATGTTCGGATTATAACTTTTTGTCTACGTAACCTTTTAGATTATAAAATTAGTAACCTTAGGTAAGAAATGTTTAAAAATTTTCATGAAAAACAAAAAAAAATTTCAAGTGGTCTTAAATTTTTGATCAAGAGTGTATATATTAAAATAATTGTCGGACTTATATATATATATATAAAAGTTCGACAATTATTTTAATATATTTTCTGTCTACATTTTTGAGATGAGGGATTATGTACATTATTTACATTATTCGGATTTATTTATCACAACGTTTCGGCCGTTTTACGCTCCGGTGGTTGGAATGTCGATCTGAACCCTTTATTTCGCTCGCTGGGATAGACTGTTCTAGTTCCACATGCCATGTCTAATGGATGTCAGTTATCAATTATCTCCTGTTTATAACCCTCTCCAAGTTCTCCACTGCCTTAATCAGGTATTGAACTCACAACTCTTTGGATTCTGTCACTGGATCTAACCAACGCCTTTATGCACTATGCCATGTGACCTTAAGGATATCTGCGTATGAATTTCTGGGACTTAAACTTAATGTCCTCAGCAACCATTTTTTACCAGTACTCATATTGCAATTTTTGCTGTTATTATTGCATTTTTTACCAGAGCTCGTATTGCGATTTTTGTTGTTATTATTGCTTTTCTCTGGCACTCCTTATTACTGGTTTCCATATTGTATTCGTTTCTATGCTTGGTCGGCTCAGGAGATTTTTTCTGATTAAGCATATGTGCTGATTCCTTAAGTTTACGAATTGTTCAATGATGTTCTTTGTCTATGAATTGAACCTGACCCCACAGAGGGCGGTGATCTCCCTTTTCTCTCTATATATTTTTCCACTTCCCCACTTTTTGGTGTTCTTGAAGCCTTACCTTAAGGGGGGCGGCCTGTCTCCCCTTTATATTTCTTTCCGCAGCTGCACGGGATGGCGTAAACACAGTCTTTAGTCATGTTCTCCTTTATTGGGGGTCCTACTCGGGAGAAGTATCTGCAAAGTGTCGTCCAGCTTTTGAAGGTTGTCCCGATGTTATATGGACCGCAGATCCTTTCTCCGATAACCCCTTTCACATAAGGCAAGCAGACTTTTTTCTGAGTGTTGTTGTCCTCCTCTTGTTCCCGCCCATCTTGTTTATTGGGGCTGCTGCCATGTACCCAGAGTAGTTGTTACGTTGTAGGGTACTGCTTATACTGACTAATTCTTTATCTAATGTCTCTGAGTCGCCACTTATGACTTTATGACATGGCACGTGGAACTAGAATAGTCTAACCCAGTGAGCGAAATAAAAGGTTCAGTTCGACATTCCAAACACCTGAAGAAGACCGGAACGTACAGCGGCTGAAACGTTGTGATAAATATGGCAACAAAGATGAGGACAATAGTTCGAATAATGTAAATAGTGTATATTTTCTGTTTATACGTTATTTTTATAGATACAATTATTTAAGTAAATGCTCTATTTATGATAAACAGTATTAACAACATTTACCAGAATATCCGAGAAATAAACAGAGCATTTACTTAAATATTTACTGAATATATATATATATATATATATATATATATATATATATATATATATATATATCATCCGCTTAGAGGCAAACGGATGTTATCTATCTCTGTAAACAGCGAAAATCTTTGACATTTTATTTTATCTATTTACCCGACCGTTCTCAAACAAACACTTCTGACCATTTCTTCCAGCCATGTCTACTCTCCATATATCTACACAGTTCTTCTTTCTGATTCCAGTTTCGTCTAAGAGTTGTTCGATGAAGGTTTTCTTTATCTGGTCTACCTCTTGATCTTTTTTTCCATAGTTTGGGTCCCATAGTACAACTTCTTGTTCACTCTTCCGACAATGACTGCTAAACCGCATTTTCCAGATTGTATCTGTAAACTTCGGTAATTCTTTATTGGACATAAGTTATTTCCAGCTTTCAAAAGTCGAATGTATGCACTATTGTTTCTAAGGATTTTGTTAATTCCCAAATCCTTAACCCTCATAATGTTTCTATTGTTGACCTAAAAGCTTGCACATTCAAACTTATTTTAACTTTAACTAATAGTTTAGATTCTTTTTGTCACTTTTTTTTTCACTCCAAACAAGACAATATAGCCACTAAAATTCAAGAGGTTACTAAGTGTGAGAGAATAGGAGAAAAGAAAACATTACTTTGATAACAATGAATTATCCCGACCTATCCATTTTCAATACTAACCATTTTGTATAAAAGTCGTATAATTACTAACAGTTCAGTTTAGCAGAATAAAGCTTCAGGTTCTAATGGAATTTTTGGCTGAGCCTACGGGCTCGGATGCCCCACATTAAATTCGGCCCTGTGCCACATCTGATCGCGTGGGGAGGTTAGTAAATACATTAGCAGAATAAAGCTTCTAAAGTTGATATTCGGGGTTGTCTACTCATTACAATTATATAGAGAACAATAAAAGAACAGGAATTAAGAAAACAGAAGATAACGATTGACATTGCAGTTAAATTTTTGCAAATCAAAGTTAACTGAAAAGCAAGAAGTCATAGCAAAGTTCCACAAGCGAGAAGTACTTAAGAAGAAACTATTAGCATAGAACTTACGGTTACATACGAGAAATCACAATAGCCTACTTGTTACCGAGTAAGTCTCATACGCTGTTGAAGTTGATACCTTTGTGTGTTTTAGATTTGCGACCTTGTTTCTAACTTGTTATATTTTAGAATAATATCTTTAAAATACCTTACATTTTTAAACGACTAAAATGCAGGGACCCCCCCTCAAAAAAAACAAAACAAAACAAAACGGTTTTCGACAGGAAATAAAGATATGTTACTCTTTCTTAACTAATTTCAAATCTGGCACATAACGCCAAACCTTTCAGGTTTCTGTCACTAACCTCAGAGATTTCTGACAATAGCAACTATTGGCAGTGTTTGAAAGAAGAATAATAGTAGAATTATTGCCTATAGAAGAAGTAAGCCTGAGACGGCCATAACTACTACGGCTACTGTAGATGTTTGGGTTTATTCACAAGAGCCTTTGATCTGTGTACGTCCGTAATACAAATGAGTCCCCGTGAAAAGAAACCAAGTTAGTGAAGCCATAAGCACGCTAGATTTCTTTAGCCAACAAAAGATCGCCAACACTAAGACATGAAGTATTGAAAGAGGCGGACATTATAAAGTGGAGGATTTTATGGCGGGAAATTAAGCTTACCTATAAAAAAAAAAAAAAAAGATACATTCCACACACACCTTCATTACTCACCCGCTTTTACTTCCTCTCTTCTTCGCTCTCTCACTCACTTTCTCCCTCCTGTATCTTTTCTTCTCTCTTCCATCCTCTCTCTTTCCCCATCGTCTGTCTGTCTGTCTGTCTGTCTGTCTCTCTCTCTCTCTCTCTCTCTCTCTCTCTGTGCAATCTTCTGTCACTATAACTTTTGTTTACTCTTGCTCCCTATCTCCCTTACACGTTTGGTATCTATATGTGTTGTGTGGAATTTAATACATTGAATAGTCCTAAGTTAGACGAAGGAAAATGAAACTATAGACAACTTTTACTCTTTTAAATATTTATTTGTTATGTTCATAAAGCCTAGTTTATCGTTATGAGGAAGCCGTTGAGGTAGTAACACAGACACACACATATATATATAGTATAAAATATAATTTTAAGGTGTGATATTTTTGTGGGTTAAAGTGCTCAATATCGGGGATAGAGCGTATGTAAATTAAAAACGACTGAAAATGATTTATTCAATTTTACTTGTATTCGAAAATGTGTTTTCTTTTCTGGATATAAAGTGTGTAAAAACTGTTCGAATCCTCTATACACTCTTCGTCAAAATCTTAAAACCAGATACAAAAGGATAAAAAAATATAAAATACTGTTACTTTAATCAAAATATTTTTGCGAAACATTTACGTTTAATTAGAAAATGTAGTTTATCAACAAACAAATGAAAATCTTAAGCTTTTAATTGATTAATTTAAACAAACATTGAAAAAAGGATTTTTTTTGGTTGGTTATAAAGATAAGACCATTTAAATAAAAATAGAAAATACAGAACAAATAAGTCACAGCGACAATTTAATATTTAGTATATCTCCATTTTTTCGAATTACTTCTAAAATTCACTTTGGCATACTCATTAACTTCTGCATGAAGATGCTCAGGATGTTTGCCTGTATGCATAAACTGCAGCACGAAGAGCATATACAATTTCAAATTGCGATCCACGTTTATAAATATCTATTGCCATCCATCCCCAAACATTTCCGATTGGGTTTCGATCTGGAGAGCACGATGGATGGCTCAAAAGCTAAATGTTGTTTTTGATAAAAAAAAAATACAAAATCTTCTTCGACCTTCGAGTGTTGCTGATTGCAGTATTGTCCTGTTGGAAAATCCAGTTTTCTTCAAGTAGACGTGGGCTTTCAGTAATTAGCAATGTCTTTCTTAACATGTCAATGTAACTAGCAGCTGTTTGACGACCTTTTAGCTCCTGTGATTCAAGAATACCATTGTACGAAAATGTACCCCAAACCATAATTAATCCACCTCCACTGTGTCGCGTTGAGAAAATCTTTTGCATGCCAGTAATGTTGAAAATTGTCTGGGCCATCAAGGTTGAATTTTTTTCTAGTCTGAAAACAACACTTTCTTCCATTTATCCAAATCCCAAGTTTAAGCAAATTGTAAACGGAAGATTTTATGGTAAGGAAGTAATTTTTTTTATTACATATGTTCTTATCTTTATGACCAACCAAAAAATACTTTATCAATGTTTGTTTAAATTAATCAATTAAAAGCTTAAAATTTTCACTTGTTTGTTGATAAACCGCATTTTCTAATTAAATGTAAATGTTTCGCAAATATATTTCGATTCATGTAATCCTTTTCATTTTTTCCCAGCTATGGGTAAATAGCTGGATGGACCTACTGCGGGAAAAGATCTGCCTTGTCAGACATGTATCGAAAGATACATGATCGCCTAAGCGTGTCTCACACATGGCACAGAACTGACTATATCCAGAAAAGTAAACGCTTTTACGTACTCAAGAAAAATTGAATATATAGCTTAATCGCAGTCGTCTTTTATGAAGCTTGTATAATAGGGGGATTGCTACCCAAATACATAATATATATATATATATATATATATATATATATATATATATATATATATATATATATATATATATTAGGTATAATAAAGTCGTGGACTCCATACAGGTACCATATACGCCAGCTGGATGTTTTCCATAAAAGCTGTCTGCGTGCAATCTGTGGAGTTAAGCTTCAAGATAGGACATCTCACGTAGACCTGTTTAACAGGTGTAATATTGGAGGAATCGAGACTTTTATCATACAGTCTCAGTTACGCTGGACTGGCCATGTCTTGAGAATGTCTGATGACAGGATAACCAAGATCATAATGTACAGACAGTTAGATCAGGCCTACAGGAATGTAGGACGCCAATGGCTAAGATACAAAGACAAGCTGAAAAGCAACTTGTCAGCTGTCAATATACCACATAACGCCCTTGAGCGCCTTAGAGCGGGTAGAATTGAGATCAACATGTTTTAGTGGACTCAACAGTTTTCAGTCTGCTTGTCTGAATCAGCTTCAAGAAGCGAGAGCAAAATCTAAAAGGTCAGCCAATCTAAGAGTGATCTCATTTCACAATCCTCACTCTTGCTACTTATGTGGCCTCCTTTGTAAATCACTAGCGGATTTTAAGTGCGCCCTAAGATTACCGCACATAATTTCATAACTGAATCAATTAAGCTGTCGGATCCTCATACGCCGAAGACGACAGGAGAGTCTATTATATATATATATATCGAAATTTCATAAAATTAAATAAGTGGAGGGTGAGTAACAAAAGCAAAAAGATATTTTCATCAAGATTTTTTACAGAAACGTTTGCCAAATATTTCATTTGTAAATAAGTCCTGAAAGTTTCATTAAAATCCAACAATTATTTGATTGTTTCAAAAATTTCCAAATTAATATTTTTTCACCATGAAAAGACGGTAAACTTTATCATACAAATTTATGGTCACTTTTTAAAACAAAACTTTCGAAGGTCTTAAAATGGATTAAAAATATAATTTAATAATCAAAAATCGTTTGATCTTAATAATAACATAATGATTTTAACGATAAATTTGTTTTTTCTTAAGTTTCGCGCATTTTTTCATCATTTATGCTCATTTTGTAACGAATCCTTCTAGACACCTCTCTCTCTCTCTCTCTCACTTATATATATATATATATATATATATATATATATATATATATATATATATATATATATATATATATATATATATAATATTAGTGGTCAATATATATATATATATATATATATTAATTCCGAAGAGGATAGAATCCAGGTAGAACTCAATGTCCAGGACAGAGTAAGAATATAATATAAAAGGCTCAAACACTAATATTCCATGGTTATAATTTATTACATTGGAATTGGAATTGGAATCATGACCAAAATCACCAGACCTACAAATGCAAAAAGAAATCGGAAAATATAACTCCGCCTGATTTCTTTTGGAATTTTGTCGGTCTGATGAATTGGATTGTGATTACGATTCCAATGTAATAAATTATAACCATGGAATATTAGTGTTTGAGCCTTTCATATTATTATTATATATATATATATATATGTGTGTGTGTGTGTGTGTGTGTGTGTGTGTGTGTGTGAATATATGTGTGCGTGTGTTAGATTCCGGTTTATATAGGTAAAACTGGAAGCGATTAATTTTACCCAGCTAAACAATTTAAGCACGTGTGTGTGTGTGTTTCTTCTTATACTTACAAAGACATTGCGAGAGTGACTTAATAGCTACCGACACGAAAAACAAATAGCTGACAATGCACGAAATGTTGCTGAGATGGCGTTGATGCCCTTCAGAATGGCATAAATTAGCTCCTCTCTGCACACTAACACTACATATCTTGGTATAAGAATATTTTTTTCCCTGATATGACACGATGGTTCTGAGAGAATCTTTGGGCAAACTACTCTCCTGACACACGCGGCAATTGTAAAATAAAAAGCTGTTACATGAATTCTCAACCTTAACAGAGGATATCAATCGACCAATCTACTAACCTGTAGACTCTCCTATGGGGTATCGGGCCACACTCTAGGTGTTTACTGCTATGATGTCAGTAGCATGTAGGTTTACATGGTGGCATTTTTTAATCAGTTCACCACAAGCAAGGCGTTAATGCTACTAGTACGCAAGGGTTTACAGGGAGTGTAAGTAAAAAAGAATGAGAACACTGGTAATAGGGACGACTGAGCGAAGGACACGTATGAACAGGCATCAAGAAGATAGATGGCAATTGATGTTGCATTTAAATTTGTGAAGATTACAGTTATCAGAGAAGGAAGAAAATAGAAGGGAGTTCCACAGGTGGAAGTTGCTAGAAAAGAAACTGTTAGAGTAGAAGTGGTGGCTTCATTTAACTATTTCAAAAGTAAGACGGTGGGACCTAGTTGCCAATCGAGTAACACGCTTAAATTAATGTTGTCAGGGCACCAGGGAACAAAAGCTCGTCAGAGCAGTAGCCATAAAAATATTTGTAGAAAAGACAGAAGAAAGCCACGTCCGGTCGGTGAGAAATTGATTGATGTCAAGACGCTTGGTCAGTATCGATTACATTACAGATTCCTCTTTGGATTTTGTCAAGAATATCGAGATGTACAACAGGACACCAGATCAGATATGGCAATAATTTTTGCTAGCCACATACCCAACCGGTTTTGTTCTTCTCGACTGATCTGCCAACCGAAGCTAGAGAGTCTTAAGGTCATATTAGAAAGGGCATTAAAAAAATGATGGTCTCCAATACTAATTTAGTTTTTGTCATTGTATACAATTTTGATTAAATTATTCCTATAAAGTATTTCTCTTTACTAAAATTCGGATGATATTGATGCATATATCATAATTTTGTGAATTGCAATTGTTTTATTTTTTTATCGCCACGTGTCCCTAGTCGTGGGCGCACCATATGCATTAGTGGCAACTCTGGTGTCGGGCTTGTCGGGTTCAGCTCGTGCGAGTATTTATATCTATTTCAAAGCAACAAAAATCTTTTCTAGTGTAATGTTTTCATTCTTGGCTTCAGCTGTATCTAAAATTAATTATTTCAACTCAAACTGCCTCAAATTATTGACCGAGTTATATTTCATTGATATGTTCATAAGAAAGAAAGAAAGAAAGAAAAAAGAAAAAAAAGAAAAAAAGTAGAAAAAGAGTGAAATAAAATTAATGTGTTTAGTCGGGCTGTGGAGATCAAGCTGACATATATTTACTAGGCAATATATTTCTTGCTTTAATTTTATTAATAATATTTTTTAAAAACGACTTTCATCACCCGTTTTCCAAGTTCACATTTTTATTTGAACTTATTGTTTTCAAACGTTCATTTTAAATAATTCATTCCGTACAATATAAGGTTTTATAACGGAATATATCAATTTAAAAGAAAACAAATTAAATTTAGCCCAACTTAAATTCAGCAAAAATCAAAGAAGAATGCGGCAGCCTTATATCATCGGCTAGAGGGGTGAGGTGGAAAGTGTCACTGAGGTGGTGTTGAGGAAATATGATATCAATCAGCAGTACTGGCCATAAACGTACAATAAATTAAACCAAAAATTTACTGACAGAAAAATACATAAACACACTAATTAGATTTACGTCCGTGCCCACAGACACGCGTACACATGTACACTAACCCACACACAAACTTCCTGACTTTAAAAAATGAAAGCCACCTCTATCCACACCCTTAGCCTCAGTGTGTGAAATATATGCAATTCTACTTTCTGATCCTACAAAAAGTATTCTTATTTCCATTATCAGTGACTCATGTCCAGGTTATAAATCAATAAAAAAATGGAAAAAGGTCAATAAACAGACTGTATTTTGTTAAAGATTGTAATGAGCCCGACAAACATTGATGACCTAGAGTCGATATATATATATATATATATATATATATATATATATATATATATATATATATATATATTTATTTTAAAATATGATTCCAACTCGCGACATAAGAAGTTTCTCATGTCGCGAGTTGGAATCATATTTTTAAATAAATGATTATATTTATGCTCTACTTTTGTATTGAGCACTATTTTTAAAAAAATAATAACTAAAATACTAAATATATATATATATGATAAAAGATGTAGTTTCAAGGTATGTTACATTTAGGGATAAAAGTATTCAATATCTGGTATAGAGCGTGTTTAAATATAATAGTAGACACTGAATTCAATACCGAGTAGCAACAGTCTGCTTCATGCTTGAACGCAATCTTCAGTTCTGAAACCGACTGTCACCACTCAGTGCTGGTTTCAGAACACGCTCTAAACTAGATATTGAGTACTTTTACTTGTACTCCGTGTATACTCTTGTCCAGATTCTGAAAAGTGTATCAATATGAGAAAATTTCAAAGATCTGTTACATACACATGGATTGATTGATTTGCTTGTTTATCGGCATATCAAATCTTTATAGGTCATTTAATGTTGTTATTTATTTTTCTTGGGAGCTTTGAAGTAATAAAAATGATAGCTTATTCTGCTTTCACAATTGAATACATGGTAGATAATACTCAGATTTTTGCATATACTTGTTTGTGCGGAAATAGAGGCGAATATATATGTTGTATGCTGTATTTTTGTTGAAGTTTTATTTTGGAATACAATTCGATTTAAGAAATAGTTACATATTATATGGCTTAATGTCATGAAAGAATTCTTTCATGGTAGTTGTTTGGTCGGGTGTTTGATTTTGTTTAACGGTATATCAGCCTCTATGATTTATTTAATGCCAAAATGTAAATAATTTGAACAATTTTATAGTTTCAATTAAATATATTTTGAATGCCTTCAACTGCAGATAAAATGTATTGCTGGTCATGTTGCTTTAAAAATGTATTGTTGCTATTTTTTTACATAAAAATTTATTGCTGACATTTTTACTATAAAAATGTACTTTTTATACTTTTTTTTATACTTTCATAGTGATTTTTTTTATCCATAGCTGGTTTCCACCCCGTATCAGGGTGCAGCTAAGACAAAAGCAATTAAGTGGTAGTTCCACGCACCTCAAAACGTCTGTTCTCCCGATCAGAGGCCTTGCTGACAGTTGTAGTATATCATCATACCCAGGACGTATTGAAAAAGAGTATAGTATAATGAAAACGAAAACATTTATTATATACAACAATTATCTATGTTTCAACATAACCAACTTATAATCCGTGCATATAATTCAACGGTGAATATTAATTACACACCAAAGCATAAACAGTAAAATCTTCAAATCAAAATTCAGAAAATAACGACAGCCTGCTTCCGATTTTACCTACTCTTGTATATATATATATATATAAAAGGCAGGATGTGTGTGTGTCTGTGTGTCTGTGTGTGTGTGTGTGTGTGTGTGTGTAACGAATGCACGGCTGCAATTTTCGACGGATTTGCACCAAAATTTACATGCACATGCTCCGAGTTAGCTGAAAGGCCAAGACCGACTTTGCATTTCCAAACTTCCATCGATAGTGGAAATAATCGATTTTTTCCTGCTTCTACGGCAGTTTTCATGTAGTTTGCGGCCATTTTCTACTGGTCAGAGTGAGATCCTATAGCTGGCTGCCACGAATAGGCAGGAAGATTCTATTGCCCAGCGTGAGAGCCAACAGCTGACTGACACGAATGTTAACTAGCATACTAGCATGCAAAAAAAATCGATAGCTGCATTCGTCACAAGTGGGGAAAAATTTAAATCTGCATGGCACTTTACTCCAATTGGCTCATTTGCTTGCTTAAACTCAATGTTGATTCAGATTACGCAGAACTGGGTTGGGTGTGAAAAAGTATTTGTTATTAACATTACTTTTCATTCGGTTTTTCCAGTTACGAGTCCTTTTTTTAAAGCTGATCGTTTTGTGTTCATTTTGTTTAGTTCTTTTTTGTAACAGATTTAATGTTTAGTATAGAGCTTAGAAAAAATTCGCAGTGTGAGATAGGCAAGAAGTAAGGCATGTAGCAACATCAGCATGGCAAAGGGCACTACTTTAAAGGCAAGGAAGTGCAAACATATTTTAAGTCAAGTGATAGCGATTGCTGTATGTGTCGTACGATTTTTGAATCAAGCACAGGCAACGCCGGGCCATGCTGCTAGTATATATATATATATATATATATATATATATATATATATATATATATATATATATATAGTTATGTTATAATTTTCGAATAAATAATTATATATATATATATATATATATATATATATATATATATATAGGATGTAATGGATAAATTGTCGCCATTTTATATTTTTAATTTCACGTATGCACGTTGTTTGTTTGTTTGTTTGTTTGTTTGTTTGTTTTGTTGTTTTTTTTTTATTTTGTCGACTTCACAGTATAGTACGGTCAGTTGGGCATCGTCTATAAGAAAAGGCGCAGTATGATGCAATTAACTCCGCCAGAAACGGAAGCTCCAATACGCACTGGAAGCTCCAATACGAACATTTCAAAATGTTTGTGTGTCAATCTGAGGACAGTGTAGAGGATTCGGAAAGAGTTGGATGAGTCTAATGATGTTTGGAGTGATCACTAGTGATAGTGACGTTATGGCTTCATTCATCTTCCCACAGGGGCTCAGACTCAACACGTGTGACTACATCAAATGCCTTGAGAAGGTAGTGCTGGTCTGGCTCAAGAGGGTGGCTTCTGGAATATCCTATATCTGGCAACAGGACTCTGCACCATGCTACACAAGCAGGAAAACCCAGTAGTGTCTGTCAAACAATTTCTACGACCATATCACCCCTTACATCTGGCCATTTAACTCCCCACACTGCAAACCCCCTTTGATTATTATGTGTGGGGCGCAGTTGAGCGAGAGAGCAACAAAACTGCTTGCAACACCAAAGATGAACTGAAGGCAAGGATTATGACAGCATTCACCAACTTAAACAGGGAGACTTTCGAGGTGACTGCGAAGCCGTCTGGAGGCCATGGTTTAAGCCAATGGCGATTTATTGAATAAATTTGTGTAATTTTGGTAAATATATCTGTTAAAATGCGATTTCAGTGTCATTTTCATTTTTGCATAATTTAGACGACAATTTATTCAACGCACAATATATATATATATATATATATGTGTGTGTGTGTGTGTGTGTGTGTGTGTGTGTGTGTGTGTTTAAAATAGGTATATAGAATCCCGACAAAGTTTTTAAGAAATTTGACAAATGGATAAAGTTTCATTAAAAATAGATTTGATTAAGCGTTTCGTCTTTCAAGGATTCATCAGATCCAAAAACAAAATTAATTTTTGGTTGTGTGTATTTGTGTGCCTTCTTAAATAATGAATTATAGGACTTTTCCCTAAGCTAGCGTTTCTCGTGATTAAAGTGGTTCCTTATAATAACACAATATATATATGGAGATTTGGTAAATATATCTGTAAAAATGCCACACTTGTATATTAAAAAAGAAAGAAAATTAGTAGCTTTTTAAAAAGACGTTAATATTTATTTTGTATCTTTTCTTTATAATTCTTACTTCATTTTGAAAGTTGCTAATATATTTTTCCCAGCTTTTTTGGTATTGAAATAAAGAGAAAGGATTTGTCAGGGATTCATTTCGGAAAAGATTATATGAATTTCTTGCTTTCGAGCCATTTTGAAAATGAGACGAGATTTTTCTTTAATTCGATACAAAAGAAAGACGTTTTCCATTTATCACATTTCTTTTCTTTTCTTCAGATTAGATGAGGATGATGACGATGTAAATTTGATTTATTTTCAATGTATTTCACTGGCTGTAACTTTTGTATTCCCTCCATAGCCCTGCTCGTTAGGTTAACACATTTTTTGTTTTTCTTCTCCCCCACTTCCTCATATCCCTTCAAATAATATTTCTAGATCAAATCTTTTCATTTACTCTTGTAATTTTTAATAAATTATCTGGATGATTTAAATCATTTTTTAACTACGGTCTGATGAGATGAGACACTTGTCTCTCTGAAATAAGTTATTACCGAAATGTTTTATGATGTATTAAGATTTATATTTATATATATATATATATATATATATATATATATATATATATATAACTGCCTATTTAGGCAGCAATTCCTCTTTATACAAGTTTCGCTAAAAATTGTGTACTTGCTGCCTAAATGCACTATCATTAAATTGCAGGAGCCGGCAGCCAACAAGGAAAGTACCGCTGTACCTTGTCAATCGTTTTTAACGAAACATACTGTCGCCGGTGGGTGTCGACTTCAATGTCCAATTTATATATATATATTTCAACGATAATGTTATTAAACTTATCAGATGTTACGAAAAAAATTTACATAAAATAAATAGACGACACTTGTCTATATTATTCAATGAAACGTGCATATATATATATATATATATATATATATATATATATATATATATATATATATATATATATATATATATATATATGTTAAAGAGAGAAGCTGTAGATGTTTTTGATTATAATGGGGATTTTATATACTTTATTCTAAATATTTTTCCTACACGTGATTCGGTTCTTGTGACCTTCATCAGGTGAATAATGGTTATTTGCATCTATTGTTTAAAGGAATTATTTTTTCCTTCTTCCTATGTTAAGTCTTTTGTGTGTAGGAGTAGTCATCTGAACCCATTTTGGACTGTCCGAAAAATGTTCCTTTGCTTGATGGGCAATAAAACAATTAAATTTGGTCCGAGAAAAAGGGAAAGAAAGGAGGTCTTTATTGTTCATCTTTTTATGTCTCCTTCTTGTATTCTTGGGTATTGTGTGCGTGTTTTTGTATGTATATATATATTCTTTCTCCATATTGTATTATTATAAGGAACCACCATATATATATATATATATATATATACACAGACAACAAAACACGCACACACAAATATATATATATATATATATATATATATATATATATATATATATATATATACTTTTGTGTGGTGTGTAGGGTTGTGTGTTTGTGTGTGTGTGCGCGTGGGCCGTTTGGTATATTTATTTTTGCCAGTATGTATATAAATACGAATAAAGAAAGTTAGTATGTATATATTGAATTGTATATAAAAATATATATTGAAAGTATATAAAAAATCCAGAATATAATCAAAAATATTTGCGGCTTCTTCTCTCTTTAAAATATACACTTTTCTCTCGTTGGAACAACTATAATCTCTCCTAATATATATATATATATATATATATATATATATATATATATATATATATATATATATATATATATATATCATTGGTTTACGGACGAGAAATTTCAGCCTCTCCTGCCTTTCAAACAACACCCACCTTTGACGTCGTAAGCCAATGAATTAAAAATAAAAATAGTGCCACACTTTCCAAGCCATCCTCGTGTGTTTTGGTTGATTTTATGGCACCTCAACACTTGTTGGGCTATTTATTCGTGTGTGCATAGATAGATAGATAGATAGATAGATAGATACATTGTTCACAAATGAATTGACACCGCCTGGTTGTTAATTTCACGCTTCAACTGATGTATTCTGTTGAAGCGTGAAACTGCCAGTCAGCATGCAGTACTGATTCCTATATCCACACTGTCTAAATCTATAAGCGCTTTATGTTCGTTATTGAGCACTTTTCCCTCATAAATATAGGAAATATTAAGTAATTTAAGATATTTTAAATAAAATATATATATATATATATATATATATATATATATATATATATATATATATATATATGCGTATATTTTTTTCGGCAGCCTGTTCTCATTGAGACAGGTTTCGTTGAATAATTTAAACACATTCTGTCTACTTATTTTCGATAGGATCCTTTTATATTCACGGATATGCTTTTTTGGATCATTATTGAAATCGGCGTCTTGGTACATATTATTCTTATTTCCGAGTACTTTCGACATGGCACAATGTTATCATCAGTGTATTGTTTATTACAGGATAAATATTGTAGTGTTCATTGTTGTGAAAGATAAAAATTGTTGTGATCATTTGAAAATGATCTACAGCAGAACTTAGCAACATACTCACGGCTGAGACACTTATGGATAGACACGATAGAGGTAAAAAAAAAAAAATTTCACAAAAATCTTCATAAAATATCTACAAATTGCCGCTAATGAACTATGTAATCACCGGGACATAAACAACGCAAACCTAGAACAAATACTCAACGACCACTCAAAATGAAACAAAAATCTACCAAAATACAACTGAAATTAAAAATAAACGAACTGATCATTGCCAACAATGCAGAACAGGACAGTTTAAATCTTCCTAAAATCGTTGGGGATTATCGGCCCGGTTAGATATATGGCACGTTAAAAACACACAAACAAAACTATCCTCTCTGTCCTATTATATCACAAATTCCCAACTCCTGTTTATCAATTAACAAAATTCATCAAACAACTTATCACACCATATCTCCCTCGTAGTATGATGGCTTTAGTTTCAAGAGAAGATAAAGACGAAAAATCTGTCCAACATTTGGATATTTCTTTATTATATTGGTCGTCATCAGAGTGGTTATATGGACATAACAACAGAGATGTGCACCGTCAAAGATCCTGTTTTGTCTACATAGAAGTTTACTATACGACGATAACGGTCGCGGAATAGCAGATACAGGTCGTAAATTCATAATGCTATTCTATGACGTCGTTGCATATTTACAATGTTTTGCTACACGTTAGTTTTGAAATTTCGAGCGTTTTGTCTTTTTATTGTGGTTTCTAAATTACTAGTACAGCTGTAGCTTAATTTAATTGTGTCTTTATTAAATATTTTCATGTAATTCGGAATTTTGGGGACGTGTTTAAGTAATTTGAAAAATATTTTCTTTATTTTATATTTGACCTCTAAGTTAGAAGGTGTGGGGGTTAAACTAAGTAATGTTTTCTTTTCCTCGAATTGTTCTTCATTTGTTGTTTTATTAAATGTTTAAATCCCAGTTTGGTTTTATGCCCTTATTCTATATATGCCCTTTCATATACTTTCTTTTTATCTTCGAAAATTATTTTACTAGAGGAATTTCTAGATAATTTGGACTCTATTCCTTTGGGGAATTGCATTATTATACTCACAGGATGATTGGATCTAACATTGACGTATTTTAATTTTGTGTTAGGTTTCATGTATGGGGTGACACTGCGAGTTTGTAGATTTAATTCAACATCCAAATATTTGACAATTTTCTCATTCATATCGACTTCTATTTCAAAGTCGAAGCTTTTGGGGAGTTTGAAAAGCACTTTTCTTATATTGATATTCGTTGTTCTGTTGTCTGGCACTATCATCAGTCCGTCATCCCTATACAGGCCATGGTTTTTTATATGTACAATTTTGTTGATTTCATATAAAATAAGTAGGCCTATTAATTCTAAAACCTCAGCACCATCAAAAGAACCTTGTGGTACATCGAAGTCGTCCTTTTTTGATTTTTTTTAATCCAAGCTTCTTCATTCTGGAATAAAATTGTCTTACGATAATATAAAATTATGTCTATTTGTTCAGATGTTATATTTACGAAGACTTTGGCGAAACCCAAAGATTCAAGCAGACCTTTTTTAGATATAGATAGATAAAAGTTACTTATGTTGTATTTTATAAATACAGTGTAACCCGGATATAATAGACCCGGATATAAGAGAAACCCGGATATAAAAGAGATTTTCTATGGTCCCAAATTAGAGCCTGTGTTAATATATATAAATAGACCAAACCCGGATATAAGAGAAACCCGGATATAAGAGAAACCCGGATATAAGATACTTCTTCTCCGGTCCCGAAAACTCTCTTACATCCGGGTTATACTGTACATATTTATCTTTGTAATTTTGCGGAACCAAGAAATGCACTCATTTGTATCCTTCCATTGATTGACTTGTGTAGCGATCCTTAATGAATCGCACATTTTTTTAGTACTTCTTGGCTTATTTTACTCAGTCCAGTTTTGGTTGGGTTTATTTGTCTAAAAGAAAGATTATTGGGGAGTTCGTCTTTATGGCTCTTTATAGTTAAAAATGCTTGCTTACAGCATAATATTTTGACACTTTCATTTATACCTAATTTGGCTGCGTAATTTTTCGTCTCCTCGTTTATATTTTTAATGTAAGAGTTTGGTGCTTTTTGGTAAGTTTTATTGACTTATTCATTTTTATTTTTGTATTAAGTATTGAGCACTTCTTTAATACTACTGTTTTCTGGTCTAATTTAACTCTGACCACTAACTTTTTTTTTATTATTATAACTTTCGTTCCTGTCTTACAGTTGATAACTTTCATTTTCAGTGTACTTTTGTTACGCTTTATTGCAAAAAAAAATCTAGTAAAAGAAATTTCTATTCCAAATATTATTGCGGCGAGAGAGTTTTTTTTTTCAATTTTTTTATAAAGAAAAACTGATGACGCAAGAAAACAATTATTTTAATCAACATTTTGAATGTTCTAAAAAGGAGTAATAAATTTAATTAAATAATCAAAATATTTGCGCCTTCCTTTTAATAAAATTAAGTTTTCATTTCGTTTGGAACATGTTTTCATTTCGTTTGGAACATGTTTTCATCACGGTATGCTGATTTTTTAGCGTTTTCATATAGGTATCTATATTTGATGTCACAATATTTTAGTACTAATGTGCCTGTGTCTCTCATCTTGTCTATATACAGTTTGTAACGTTTCAGTAAATTATACATTTTACAAGGCTGTGCTATTTGGATTTGTTCGATGAACACACAACCCCACTTATCACTGCGACAGGAAGGCAACATGCCGTATATGAAATAACAACGACCGAGTTATTTAAACTGATCGACATAATATTATTTGCTGGCATAGGGTAAATATCTCAAACAAAGAACTGAGTGCGTACCACAACAAAGAAAATTGAATTGCACCCTGCAACGTCGGCTAACAATGATATATATATATATATATATATATATATATATATATATATATATATATGTACAAAAATATTACTCAAAGATTATTATATATATATATATATATATATATATATATATATATATATATATATATATATATATATATTATTATTATTATTAATAGAAATCTTATAAGTATAAGAAATTATACTCGCTCGGAAAACCTTCGGTGTCTTGATTTGCAAATAAACAAGCCAATACCAAAGGGAAAAAATGGTATAAAAAAAGAAAGAACCAAGAACATGTACGTTAGCCGAAAATAATCGTCCAGCATGCAAGCCCAAAGAAGAAAAAACCCGATGCGAGTACGCGAAATAAGTTAATAAAGTGCTCAATACAAAGTCAGCCTTCCCTGACGACCCGCTTAGGTGAAACCTTGGTAGGTTTATCTGGCTCTCTAGGTTTAACTAACTAACTATATATATACTGTTGCAGTCTACGGAGTTAGGTGGACAGATGTAAGGGGTCCTGTGGTCGCATAAATTATCTGACAGCCATAACTTGGTTCTCCTGTTTGTGTGGCATGGTGCAGAGTCCTGTTGCTAGACATAGGATCTTCCATCAGCCACAGTCTTGACCTCTTCATCCTCAAGGCCTCTGTGTTGAGTTTGGAGTTCTGTCGGAAGGTGAATGTATGCATAACGTCGCCATCACTAGCGATCACTCCAAACACCATGATATATCATCCAACTCTTTCCGAATCCACTGCACTGTTCTCAGATTGACACCCAAACACTTTGAAATATTCGTATTGGAGCATCCGGCGCGAATGCCAAGAAGTAGAGCATGCTGTTTCCAAATTTCTGGCTGAGTGTATTGGTCATGGTGCTCTTTTTTTCACAGACGTTGCCCAACTGTGTAGTTGACAAAAAAAAACAACAACGCGTATGTGGAAATTAAAAATATAAAATAGCGACAATTTAGCCATCGCGCTCTGCATATGACAAACACTTAAAAACCATAAATAACGTATAAACAGAATTCACACAAATAAATATATATATATATATATATATATATATATATATATATATATATATATATATATGAATAAAGATAAAAGGAAAAACTTTTCGTTACCAATGCGTTTCGTTTCCTGGGGACTTTATCAAAGTTAATTTAAAATTTTATTTCGCAGTATATAAAATAATGTGAAAATATCGTTAAGCTTTTGAAAATGTTCAATTTAAGAACGTATTAAAATATTCTTTATGTTGTGTTGTGTGGAGGACGCTAAGTCACGCACACACCCCCCACATAAATATAATATATATATATATATATATATATATATATATATATATATATATATATATATATATATATATATATATATATATATATATATTTTCTTTTACTATAAACGATATATTTTAAGTAGATATATATAGTGTGTATGCGTGTGCATTGTGTAGAGTTTTGCTTTTGAATTCAACTGTCTCTAGATAACAAATAAACGATTGTGTGTGTCCGCGATATTTTCAAATTTCACTTCATGATGTAAAATGTTTGTCTAATACATTTTATATTATATATATATATATATATATATATATATATATATATATATATATAGAGAGAGAGAGAGAGAGAGAGAGAGAGAGATCTTTGAACGCGACTTTCGGTGCATGTTTTGCGTGCGTCTTATTGAGATGCACCCAAATAGTTGGGCCTAGACCCCACCCAGTCATATGACTGGGTAGCTTAGGAATGCCATTTAAACGTGGATTGTTACTTTCCGAGGCCATCCATTTTATGCGTCTTACCCTATAACACCTCCCCCCCCCACCATTCTTTTACTGACGCACACAAGCGAAATAACCGGCTGGCCAACAAAGACGATTTGATAGTGAACACCCTCTATAGGTTTAAAATATCACGCGGGACTAAAGTCATCACACAATCCACCATATACAGGTTATTGGATATTTACTTCGGCCGATCACTCGAACAGGTTTTTTTTTTTTTTTTATGGAAACCCATTGATTATACGATGACCAGGTTTGTTTTTTTTTTGTTTTGTTTTTTTTTTTTTTGCGTTGGTTTATTTTTGAATTGTAGAATATCTTCGTTAAGTCTTTCTAATAGGTGATACTTAATTCATTTCTACCTTTATGCCTTTTCCGTTTATTTTTGCTTTAATTTTAAAAGTGGCATTCTCCTGTTAAATTGCCCTAATTACCGGTCCTATTTGTTAATTTAGTCTAGCAACTACTGAAATTTGTTTTCTTAATGCTCTTTTTTGTCTTGCAATAATTTGTCTTATAATGATCCGATTTATTTTTTCTAGTTTTTTTTTTTTTTTTGTTATCCCAACACAGCAAAAACGCACCTCTTAGCAACATTTTTATTAAGGCGATCTCATTACACTGATTTTACTGTTTTGCAAAACCATTTCACCCCAAGCAATAACACCCACTAGGACGCAGGGTGTTACAGGGAATGACTGAGTGTGAGAAGACTTTAGTGAGAAGAAGTATAGAAAGGACAATAAAATGACTTTTTTTTTTTAATTTTTGAAGATTGTAGATGGCTGGTAAGCAAGAAATCGAAAGGGAGTCGCACAGGTGAGAAGTGCGAAAAAAGAAACTGTTAGAATTGAAGTGGCATCTAGGTAGTTTTTTTTTTTTTTTAAGCGTTTCACCCCAAGCAAGGCGAGAAGCCACTAGGACGCAAGGGGTTACAGAAAAATTTCGAGCAAGATCAGATAGGAGTGATAGAGGAAAGGATGAGGAGAAGGATAGTGGATAGATCAAGACAACTGGAGATGTCGATTGACATTACATTTGAATAGTTGGAGATTATAGCACTCAGGGAAACTGGAATAGGGAAGGGAGTTCCACAGGCGAGAGGTGCGAGATATGAAGCTATTGGAGTAGAAGAGAAGGCTACATTTAATAGTTTCGACAGTCAAAGGGTGAGAGCGGGATGCCAGCCTCGTAGGGCGCTTGAATTCATGAAGTCTGGGAACCAGCGAATGCAGCTCCTAGGAGCAATTGCATATCCGCCTCTGGAGCCTATCAAGAACCCCGAGGCAAACAGAAGGGGCTCCAGACCATATATGACAGACTTAATTGTCAATCTAGTAACACGCTTAAGTTTATGTAGTCGAGGCACTTAGGCAAAAAGACTGCATTAAATTGCAATCACAACCGTGTCACATCTGAAGGTTTTCATTTTTTTTTAATTAACCATGTTCTGTCTGCGATAATCAGAAAAAAAATAGCCTCTTATCCCCGTTCACAGCAGCAATTTACTTTTTATTAATCATTTCACTCAAAGCAAGGCTATAATGTCACTAGAACGCAGTGGGGGTGGGAAGAATGAGGAATGAGTGGGAATAGTGAGGAGAGGTGAAGAATGGACAATAAAGGAACAGGGTTCAAGAAGACAAACGATGGCGATTGGCGTTACATTAAAAAAAATAAGATTGTAGTTGGTAGTTAAGAAAGGAATGGGAAGAGATTTTCACAGGTTAGAAGTGCGAGAAAAGAAACTGTTAGAATAGAAGTGTCGGTTGCATCTACTAGTTCAACAATAAAACGGCTGCCAATCGAGTAGCACGCTTAAATTCATGTAGTCGAGTCACTAGAGAAAAAAGGTCATCAGAACAGTTGCCATGCAAATATTTATAGAAAGAGCAAAGGGAATAGAAAGTCGGATAGAAAGTGACTGAAAACGAAAGCCAGGATTTGATTATATTACAGATCCTTCTTTGAATTTTGTCAAGAATATATCGATATACAGCACGAACACAATACCAGATATGACAGCCATATTCAACGAGAATAAAGCAACCTCCAATCCATTTTGCAAAAGGATGTTTCCACGATCACTGGAGTCTTAACCTGTTTAAGTCTAAGGTTAACCGTTATCTCACCCATAAACAGTATCTCTTACCCCGGAAAGTGCTCAGACGAATTACACTCCTTAGTCCCACCAGTTCTAAACTTCACGACTGAGACCCGCCATGTTACGCACATTATAGTAAACCGCTCTCATAATGTAAGTTACGCTCCAACAGCTTCTTACCACGAACTGCTGGTCCGTGGAACTGAATCCCAAACGGATGCTTCCCCGATCACTACAATCTTAACCTGTTATAAGTTTAATCTTTATTTTTCCCACATATCCGCATAAACTGTACCTCTTACCTGTAACTGTGTACCTCAAATGGGTAAAAAAAATCTTTGACTCATCTCAATAATAATAACGATTTTATTTTCGCATGCATTAAACAAAAAACAATTAGGCAAGATCCCAGTAAAATAGACACAAATGCTATTTTACCGGTCCAGGTAAAATAAACACAAAGGCTATTTTGCCGGTCCTGTTAAAATAGAAACCAAGGCTATTTTACCCGTCCAGGTAAGATAAACACAAAGGCTATTTTGCCGGTTCTGTTAAAATAGAAACCAAGACTATTTTACCGGTCCAGGTAAAATAAACACAAAGACTATTTTGCCGGTCCTGTTAAAATAGAAACCAAGGCTATTTTACCGGTCCAGGTAAAATAAACACAGAGGCTATTTTGCCGGTCCTGTTAAAATAGAAACCAAGACTATTTTGCCTGTAAATATAAATAGTGTCTGAGAACTAAAAATATATTTTATTGAGATCGTCAGCGCAGTGGCTGTGTGAGCTGCGTAGGCAGAACTTGAACAACATGGATTCTTTTTTCTGTGAATGTTGTCTTCGGTTGATTCACCTGAAATGCAAGAGAACAATACCCAAGGGCAAATTTTAAATTTGCTGAGACTGTTATACCTGAAATGCTTAAAATATTCAGACTTGTATATTTATTTTAATAACTGATGATGAATAAATGATTTTAACTTATGCTTTAACAATAAATGATGGAAAAGATTTTAAATTGTCTTAACGATTGGTGGTGAAAATAAACTTCCGTGTTGCTATTATTAACATTACCTGCCTTCATAATGATAAAATATTTACCAGCAAAATAGCCTAGGTGTCTATTTTACCGAGACCGGTAAAATAAGCTGAAAATAAAATAAAAACTGAAAAAAAAATCATATTGACATTTAAGCAATTGAATTTATGAATTATGAATTTATGAATTGTAATGAAATAAATTATGAATTTATGAATTTATGAAGTAAATGAATTGACATTTAAGGAATTGACATTTAAGGAATTGACATTTAAGGAAGAAAATAAATGAAAAATTAATAACCACTCCATAAGATGAAGCTTTGATTGATAAAAAATGAAATATGCAAATTAATTATCTCCATTAAGAATTACTTATTTACATAAGATGAAATGTACAATGCTAGAACTCTATTCAATAAACGTCAAAACTTTGATTCATTTCCAAGTTTTCGAGGACAAAACCTCTTAGATATCGTATCTATACTTACTTATTGTATTGGTTGTAGATGATATTCGTGAAATACTACTACTTAATAGACAGGAGGGGACATCTATTTATTCATTTTAGGTCATTATCCCACTCCTCTAGGCTTAGTAAGACCACCCACCTTGTTTATTATTTCACGCTTTTTTTTACTATTTAAATGATTTTCCAATACATTGTTATTAAGACCCTCTGTTCATTGCACACTGGGAAAATGCCCAACGCCCCTTAGTTATTAAGAATCTCTTGCATTAGGCACCTTTATAGTAATGCCATTATTTCATAAAGGAAACGTTATTTTCCATTCCAAATTAACATAAATATAACTGTTTCACAAAATAAACGTATATTTATTTGATGACTATAACTATATTTAATGTAAAAAATAGTTATTGATCTTTTCATTTCTTTTTCTTTCCCGTTTTCTAAATTGTTACCATGTATAACAAACAATCATTTTCACACTAGGTTAGTGGTTAGAGAAATCCAAATAAATTTTGCTTTAAATGTTAAATATAGTTGGAGTTTGCCTATTACGGAGTTGTCTGCCCTTACTTATTTGCATGTAGTTAATATATAAATTCTATAAACAGAAAATGACACTGAACTTAAAAATCCACCCTTATCATGCTTTAAATACAAGTTTATTGACTACCCAGAAGAATTCTACATAAACGAAAATTCCTTCTGTCAGGTAGACGTGACACAGCAAAATACATAAATGCTTATTATGCATAGAAAGAGGCGAGACTGAAGATAAATAATAGCAGCAAAGAAAGTAATAAGCATGATTGGGTGGAGATGGTGAACCACTGGGAATAATGCAAATTACCGTGGTTTGAGTTTAGAAATCCGTGGGATATGCACAAAGCAGAATTTATTTTATGGAATTAAAAATATTTCTATCGAACTTTGAAATAAAAATGTGTAATCAGATCCAAACTAAAAGACCAAATCTAGTTCTTTATAAACAAAAAAAATGTCTGATATTGGATATTGGTATTTAAGCAAGCAAAAGAAGAAAGTTGTAAATAAAAAGATGGAAAATATCTCGACTTCAAAAGAGATTTAAGGAAAATAAAAAAAAAGCGCTGAATCATTAAAGGCGTATGGTCGGATTCGAACGCTGGTCTCAGAATGATAACATTCTAAACACTCGGCTACGTGCCTATTACGAATTGTTTGCCAATGAGTTAACTTGCTGATAATATTGACCTGACGAGAGAATTTCTGTGCGCAACACGTTGGGAATGGCCTGAAAACTATCCCTATCTACAAGAAAACCGGGGTTGTATTGTAACCATCCAGATAAGGGCATTGATAAATCAGCATGTATACTGAGGTAGTATAGAATTAAAGAAACTTGTTGTCACTTGATCTGGAATGGAAAAAATGATTGAATATATGGAGAAATAGCAGCAAAGCTATATTTTTTTACGTTTTTGCGCTATTGTTTACATAATCCAAGAGCCACTCAAGGTAGAGGGATATTGAATGAGATTTTTGCAAGGGTGTAAGAGGAGGGAGTAAGTAGTGCATATTATGGCGATATGTAAAATAGATAACGGTATTATCCAAGACTTGAAGAAGTTAAGACTGCAGTGACCGGGGAAGCATCCTTTTGGAAGTTTGTCCCACAAAATATCAGTTCTGGGGAAGAATCTGTCTTTGTGTAACTTCCTCCTTAACATTGGGATACGAAGAGAATGAGAAAGATTGTGTAGCGAGAGGCGAGCAACGTTTCGTAAACGCTTTTGAACTCTAAGTGGATACAGAAAAAAGATCATCACTATTTAAGGAGATTTATTGTCATTCAGTCTTCAACGATAGCCACCAGTGATACGCCATAGTTCTGCAAATACGTAGAAG
This sequence comes from Acanthosepion pharaonis, assembly GCA_903632075.3. Taxonomy (NCBI): domain Eukaryota; kingdom Metazoa; phylum Mollusca; class Cephalopoda; order Sepiida; family Sepiidae; genus Acanthosepion; species Acanthosepion pharaonis. The sequence continues at coordinate 1,053,820 of CAHIKZ030002889.1, forward strand.
AAGAAGAAGAAGAAGAAGAAGAAGAAGAAGAAGAAGAAGAAGAAGAAGAAGAAGAAGAAAACACTTATGACGTTGGGAGATATGACGTGTAAATAAGTGGGCGAAATAAGATACATCTGCATTTAAAGCTACGTTGCCTTAACGAACAAAAATGAAATAAAATAAAACATGTAGGCTAGACTCTAATAAGGACGAGACCCAGAAAGCAAACCTTATAAAATGTCAAATATTCAATAAAAAAAACAAAAGCCAAAAAGCAGAAAAGCAACTTATTTTTAAGATAAAGAGAAACACGGATAGGCAACTGCAGGCGAAATAGCGTGCATATGTTTGCACAGAGGACACTTAAAAAGAAAAACAACAGGCCTATATACTGCAGCTCAGATTCATTTGATCAAACAATATTAAAGCAAAGATAAAAAATACCACGGAATAGTAAATGCTGAGTATGTGGAGAAGGCAGCATGATTATATGTATGCGGCAAATTAATTCTGTGTATAAATGGGTAAGAACGTTGAACCCATAGAATTGTGTTTCGTCCATAATCACCAAGCAAGAAGTTGTTTGGCAGAAAACAATATTCTATGCAACTTTCAGATTCAAATGTTTTGCCCAGTTTTCTCCAGAAGCGGATTTATTGCAATCAGAAAGACAGTGGATAGTACTACTCCAAGTATTCACACAATGAATTTGAAGCTGAAAAACCGGGAAAAAAAATCTAGGCTTTGTAAAAAAAAAAGAAAGAAATATAAAGCATGCATATTACACACCAATAAGGAAGGAATAAAATCGATAACAAGAACCTGCGACAATTACGAAACGCCAAATATCCGATAAACAAAAAATGACAGAGAACTGACAACATTGTCGAATATGAAATTGACGCTAGTTGTCATCGTTTACAGTACAGTCAGATAAACTAAAATAAGCAGAAAGAAGGGTCTTTAGACGTTAAATGGATCAACGGAACCACCTCAGCAGTAGAAATTTTACCAAAAAAATCAAAATATGGAGAACTCTTCCTAAGCTAGATGAGTCGAAAGTCCAAGAAGCTTGTGAATGCGTGCAAGGTTCTACATATGTCAAACTGGGTCGAAGCGACTCCTAGGGGTCGGCGAAGATTTTCAGTGGGTCGATGATAGTCAAGGGATCGAATGAGGATCGGTGTACACTGAGCTAAATTTTAGTATGTTGTATTCTTCGGTGCAAACGAAAGAAAGGCACTGAACTCAACAATCAACAGAATCAAAAGCCTTAGTTTCATCTATCCAGGTAACTTTTAATTTATTTTGATGAGACTTATTTAATGCCACTGTGACACTATTTAGCAGTCCTGTATTCAGCAACCAGATATAAAAATATTTGTTATTCTCTTTTTAACACATTTGAACTTTTCGAGTTGTTACTTTATTTTCTTTTACATATACTTGTGCGGTATTACCTTTGTTCGGACTCGACTTGCATTGCGGCCCGGCGACTGATTGATTTCGTCTACCTAAGATCAAATCACAACGTGAGTAGGTTAGACGAGAAATCAAAGCAGTTACTTCGGTAACAAGACGTTGGAGCCGAGCTGGGAACGACAAGGCTTATACCGAATCTAACCAGATTCCTATCCGAATCAGCAAAGGGTTAGAACGTCACATTTGATGCCGCGACCAATACCAAGTCACATTGGTCGTCACAGGATAGGACGGCGACGGGGCAGACAGGCACGGGGTGACGTCACACCACATCACATATTTTTTTTAATGTTTCAAGTTGATTTTCAGATAACAATCCCCTTTTTTCAACCTCTAACTGTAAAATAGAGTTTATGATTATGAAGGTCATTTGGCCTGATTGGTATGATAGCAATATTAGTTTATTTAATTTAATTAGTGAGTACAGTTGGATATTAGTAGCGGTCATGCATTTTTGTTCAGTAGCATCAGCTGTAGTTAGGCTTGGTGTACTTAATATATTATTTGCTTGATTCATTGGGGTTATTTAATATATTTTCTTAAATATAACTTTTAAAGAAAATTCTGAATCTGATCCAAATTTTTTAAATTTTCATACATTTTAGTTAAGATTTTAATTGTCAACATCATTGCGAGTTTTAAGGTTCAAAGATATTTTAAATAGGGGTCGCTGGTACAAAACGTTTGACGACTCCTACTTTACACGAACCGCCGATATGTTAAAAAAAGGCGAGGAAGGAAGTCAGAACTCAATATTAATGACCATGTCTAAACAGTTGATATAGAATTTATTAACAAGAGAAATTAAGAAAACTGATGCAAACCGTGCAGAAAGAAATAATAGATTAGCAATCGCAAACCGTGTCATTATAAGAGGAACTTAGCAAATACTGATCATATGTGACAAGAATTAACAAATTTCATGGAATCTAGTATAATGTCAGATTCATTAAACTGATTTCATTCTGAAGAAATCCATGTCAATCGTTGGCAAAAACTGATTGCCAAAAGGCCGTAATCGTTGTTAGATTACCGCCCCCTGACGATTATCACAGGCAGCGCAAGATTTGAAAGTCTCTTTCTCTTTTCATTTTGACTCGCGAAACGACAAGACACGTTTATTCTCGCTCCAATCGACACAAGGCATGTAAGCACTTCAGCATCAAATACTGAAGGTTGCTTTGAATTCTTCATAACTTCGTTTCTTATTTCCCCACTTCTGTAACATGTCTGGTTAATACATTTATTTATTTTTTTATTTTTTTATTCTTTTTTTTTTTTTTTGGTTTGAACACCAGATTTTGCGACTTATTTTTACCCGGGCTGATATGTCCGCCAGATATTGTTTGTGGGACAAATGTACCAGAAGGCATAAAATGAATAACTTTCATACCCGCAACATATTAAAAAAATAGTCCTTCATAAGAAAAAAAGGTTAAGTGGGAGTTTCCGAGGGAAACAATATAAAGACTAAAGTTGGGGATATTCGTCTTTAAAAATCACTGAACTTAATATCCGTTCGCAAGAAAAGGATGATTGGAACCTTTATACAGGGAAACACATTATAAGATCAAAGGTTTTTTTTTTATTGCGTATTTGCAGATAATATTTCTGTGAAAATAAAAGGTGTGAATACAATGGTAGATTTCTTTGAAAAAATAACGGTGATCTATTTCAATATGACATTTATTTATATATATATATATAAAGGCACAGAACATTGAATTATAGTTACTTCTGGTCCGCATGCTCTAAGAAACAAATGTCAACAAGGTCGTTTATTTAGTTATTTGTGCGAACAAGGATATCATCCCTTACACTTAGACTTTTTTAAACGAAGTAATGTCTACTATCAGATGGCTAATACAAGCACAGGGGTATCAATAATTATGGGGGTTGGAATTTTTCTGAACATGCAATAAACTGTGGCCTTAATAAATAAAAAAAGGGTTCGTGAAGTCATTTAAAGGGTCAAAAAGTGCGAAATAAAGAAATGAGTGGTCATAAAAGGCCCATAGGCGATTCCAGAAAATTTTATAAAAAAAAAACAATAAACAAAATAAACTACCCTACCCGCTCTATTAGACACTAAAAGTATCCTGTGCATTTAATACCAGAAATGACGTAGTTATTTAATCCCATAATTTTGGGCGGTAAGAGCTACGAAACCAAACAAGTAAAAAAGTTTATATATTTGGGAATGCCTTTTAACAGATCACGGAAAATGTGACACCGAAATCCGAAGTTGCATGAAAATAGCAAATGGCGTCTTCCAGGACTTAAACAAAGTATAAAGAAACAGGAAATTTTCGTTAGAAACAAAGAGGATCGGGCCACTATGTGATATCACTTCTCCTATATAGTCCAAAGCCTTGTAGGTGACGAATTATTTTCCACTCCACGGAAGAAATGTCACAAGCCATTCGCTGCTCTATTGCTATTTGTGTGTGTGTGTGTGTGTGTGTGTGTGTGTGTGTGATGCGGCATTCACCCTGGGCGGATTGAGCCGGCTTCTTCCTGTTATGAGAAGAAGATTCTTGGGATAAATTAGAGAAGTAGGGTACCCAGGCCTACTCGGATAACGTTCTTGCTTGCCGCGGGATTCCCACAGACGCAGAGACAGGAACGACCAGAAGCCGCCGGTTACCGATGCAGACGCTCCTTGGATTTTCACCAGAGCCCTTGTTAGCCGGCGTGTGTGTCAGACCTGTCCGCCTTGGGTGGCCCTACCAGGAACGAAGTTCCGGACGGCATAGCTCTGACACTACCGTTTACACCCCACCACCGACTGTGAGGTAAGGGTTGGACTTTTGGGGGCTTACAGTACCAGGTGTTTCCAAGCGGTCCCCCATCTAAGTACTGACCTGGCTCTACGATGATTAACTTCGGTGATCGAACGAGAACCGGTGTTTTCAGCGTGATTTGACCGTAAGCCTCTATTTTCTATTGCTATTTCCATGGAGAGTGTTCAGATGGACTACACTCATTAATTCGACCAATTTTAAGCTTCACGGCTAAGACCCGCCTTGCCACGCCCACTGAAGCGAACTACCCTCATTCCCTTCGAATTCCTCTGGGGAAATAGAATGTCCACTCAAGCAGTTTCTTCCCACGAACCACTGCCTTTTGAAACTGACTTCTAGGAAGTTGCTTTGCCGATCACTAAAATCTTAACCTGTTCAACTCTAGAGTAACCGTTATCTTCCTGATATATATCCGCATAAGCTTTTCATCTTACTGTGCAAACCTCTACCACGAGTGGCCCTCGGGCCTTCTAAAAGGTGAACCAGTGTTAAAAATTATCGTTATCATCCCTTCAAATTACATGTGCGAACCATTTTGCTGCTGTTGTTATTATAGATGATGTTGCTCCTGGAAGTCTTCAAGTGATGTGGTTTTTGTTATTTGAGGCAGAGTGTCGTCTCGAGAAACAGCTACCCGACCCCGTTTTAGACTGGGTCTACGGGGAATTTTTGACCGAGCTACGGGCTTGTATACCCCACATTAAATTCGTCCATGTGCCACATCTGACCGCGTGGGGCGGTTGATAGATATCCTAGAGTTGGAGCTCCTTTGTTTAGTGATTAAGAAGCACCAGTTTATAGAGTCTACTAATGGATTGTCCTTTTCGAATCCTAAAGCAGCAATTGCGGCCGGTTTGTGCTTTCAGAATGGCACGTTTATGAAAATATGGAAAATAACGTTTCTTAATAATTTTTTTTTTCTTTCTCACTTGTTCACTCACACGCTCTCTCATACATGAACAATGATTAAGTACAATATTTCTTGAATTTTGTGAACTTCCGGTGAAATGATGATTTCATCGTTTTAAATCACTGGCAATTTTCCCTAACGAAGATCACACGTGTAAACATCTTTTGCTTTTGAAACAGGAAACATTTTTTCTAAAGAAGAAATATATCTTTTTTTTATTTTCAAAAGAATAATTTAGAAATAAATTTGACAGAACGATATGTGTTGATCACAACGTCATCAGTGGTAATGTTATACCAAGACTTCATTTTTTTTAATTATAGAAAAGGTTTTTTTTCTCCAAAGAAAAAAAATCAACGTTTCCTCCATTTCTAAAGTATATGCTTACGCATACGGTCTTCTGTAGTGATGGTAGCTGAGGTACCTACTACAAAAAATTACCTTAAAGCTCTTTAGTAGTGCAGCCCGCCTTGTGATGAAGCCATGGATCATGCGGCCCACTGCTCAAAAAAAAGGGGGTTACTCATACCTGACCTAAAGTATTCATTTAGTTGAAGCCAGGAAAACCTTGCTAAATAGCAAACGTAAAGAAAAACGTTTTGACCAATTTTCAGTCAGATTGAACGAATATAGGAGTGTTGATGTCGGACGAAAAACTTGTACCTATATCAACAAATAAAGATTCTATTGATCACCTTTGATCTCATTGTTTATGACCGACTTTGAGAACAGTTTTCCTATTGGCAAAGAAAGCGAGGCGACTAAATTATTTGCTGTTGATGATGCTGAACAAAAAGAATGTAAAATAAAGTATAACTTTCTATTCAAAAGCACATAAAACATGGACATTAACTTCGGTTAAGCAGCGGACCATAAGGATAATACATGCTTCCTTTGTAGATATTGTGACCACCCTCTAAGGATTTAGTTATCTTTCATAAAATGAAACAATATGATCTAAGAAATATATTCTTTCTCGCGAGCTCAAATTTTATTCGTAAGTGAGAACCAATAGTATATCTACATACATCAAATCTATGCTAGATTTTAAAACTCATTGGAACATTTTTAGCTTAAGAATATGTACCCTCTTCTATTTGAGTACATCACAATGTGATTTTTGGAATAACTTCAAAAATCGCTTGAAATTGAAACAGTACTAAGGATATCAATTTAATTCTATAATTAAATTTAAAGTTTTAGTTTCTGTTTTTGAAACATGGTAATTCCTGTGTAGCGATGTGACCATATTTTTAAATTAGTAAATTTAAAAAGGTATATATATATATATATATATATATATATATATATATATATATATATATATATTAAAAAAAACAGACCACTTTAAGGTTCCATGTAATAAATTATTTCACCACATCCCTTTTAAAAAGACTGCGGATCATCAGACTTTACTTCCAAACAAAAATGAAAAAATATATATATATATATATATATATATATATATATATATATATATATAATTATTTATTTAAAAATATGATTCCAAAACGCTACATAAGAAGTCTCATGTTTCAAGAGCCGAAAACTACAATATAATTATTTAAATTAAATTGAGTTATATATATATAGAGAAAGAGAGATAGATAGATAGATAGATAATAAATTTACTAATTAAACATATATATGTGTGTGTGTGTGTGTGTGTGTGTGTGTGTGTGTGTGTGCGCGCGTGTGTGCGTGTGTGTGTGTGAAAATGCTCTTAAAAACAAAGAAAAATTACCGAACTTTTATGTTAATATCTAATTTCCTCTGACAGTGAATTCTGGACAATCTCCACACAGATGAAGACGAGACTTTATACGGGAGAGATGTGACTCTACCTATGAATGCAGAGAATGATATGGATAGAATATGTGAGCAACGAGGAAGTTTTAAGGAAAATAAGAACCACAAGTGATAATTAGAAACGGAAGGAAACATGAAGAAAGAGGGTCTAGAGAATTTAACACTCACATGACACAGTGAAGGCAAGAGAAGTAAAGGGAAACAGAAAGTAAACCACTTTACGAGTTTGTTTCAAAATAGGGACAATCAAGGATTGCAATAGGTCAAAGGTTACTTAGTGCAGCAAAAGACAAGTTGTGGATAGCCGTGTTGATCCACATCCTGAAGGAACATAGTACACAAAATAAGAAAAAATATTAGTAGCATTTCATATTTATTAGATAAAGGATTGTTTAGCATTATTTATTTTTTGCTCGAATTTCTCTCAGATTATTGGTATATGCTTGTCATTGCAGCTACTCCTAACTCCATCCAGTCTCAATTATACTCGCTCTGAACTGTATCTTTCTTTCATTCCTTCTTTCTTTCTTTCGTTCATTCATTTAGTCTTTCTTTCATTCATTCATTCCTTCTTTCTTTTATTTATTATTCTCTATATTCATTCATGCAATCTTTCTTTCATTTATTATTTAATTCTTTCATTTATTCTTTTTCATTCCGCCATCTTTCTTTCATTCATTCCATCTTTCATTCATTCATTAAGTCTTTCTTTCATTTATTCTTTCCTTCTTTCTTTCATTCCTTCTTTTATTCATCCACTCTTTCCTTTTTCGTTTACTCTTTCTTTCATTCCTACATTTTCATTCATTTATTCATTCTTTCTTTCTTTCTTTTATTCTTTCTTTCATTCCTTTTTTTCATTCATTTTTTCTTTCATTCGTTCATTATTTCTTTATTTGCTTCCTCCTTTCTCTTTTTCTTTTATTCTTATTCCGGCTCTGTCTTTCTTTTTGTTCTCATTATATCTCTTTTTCTTTTACACTACAAAAATTTTGACTTTTCTTTCTTTCTTTCTTTCTTTCTTTCTTTCTTTCTTTCTTTCTTTCTTTCCTTTTCGTCCCCGTCTTTCTTTTGTGGCTCTCTATATCTTTTTTTCTTTTTCCCCACAAAGATTTTTTTTTCTTTCTTTCATTACATTCTTTCTTTCTTTCTAAAGACTTTCGTTTCGTTTCCTTTTTCTCCCTTTCTATTGATATTTCTCTATATTTTATATCTGCAGTATACTACTTCGATGATAACATGAAAGACGACATTTTAAGCGCAAATCTTGGTCACAATAGTCTATTTAGACGATGTGTAAGTAAGAGACAGATGATTTATATCTAGTCTCGCTTTTATCCGGGGAATCTAAAACTGAGCTATCATCTTAAATAAACATTTTTAGAGATCGTCTTATACACAAGCACGAACGTTTTTTTCTCTATTGTCTTCGCAACTTTCTCGATATCATCCTTTTTATTCTTTTTCTTCCTCTTTTTTTATGGTTTTCTTTATTTTCTTTACCAGGTTCATCTTTTTTTTTTCACTTGTCTCTCTTTCTTTGTTACTTTTATTCACTTCCATCAATTCTTTTTTCGTCCTCTTTCTTCCCAATTTTCTTTTCAGTTTTTCTATCTGTTACTCGGCTCACAACGCTACCTAGAACAATCTCTTTATACAAAAACGAAAATATTTCACCTTCCCAACTAGAACCTCGCAACCATTCACAATGGCACCCATCTTTATGACAAGTCTTTTCACAAAATATGACGACAATAGACGTGGCCTCACTAGTGCTGCCCTCTACCTTTGTGCTTGTTCCCACTACCACTTCACTGCTAATGACATCGCGATCTATGGAGTAGGCCTTAAAACATGACACCCGAACGAGCATCGGTTATGGGTAGCTCTTTCAAAGCCTCCATTGACAGGGATTTTTCCGTGAATTCCATTTACGAATACCAAACAAATCAAGCCAGAGGATTTCGCTTTGAGGAAATTCCAATTCGACACCCAAATCTCTTTAGCTCTCTGATAAATTACTTTCTACATGTCCATCCCCCACTTCTTATATATATATATATATATATATATATATATATATGTGTGTGTGTGTGTGTGTGTGTGTGTGAAAAGTGTATATAAATATAAACAAATATATATATGTATAATTATTTATATATTATAAGCGCGGTAATTATTAGAAAGCGCTCAATATCAGAGATAGAGCTAACATATTTGGTTGGATAGATGTGAGTTTGTGACCCTGGATTTCATCATGTATATGTGTCTGCATACATCGATGTTTGCGTTAGTACGATGAATGACAAAACGACGAAATTTCCCCCACCACTTCCACAATAACACCAATACACGCAATCTACATAAACCCAAATTTTTTCAAACATTAATCAGTTTGACGATCGCTAAAGCGTGAAACACAGGGTCACAAACTCACATCTATCCAACCAAAATATATATATATATATATATATATATATATATATATTGTGTGTGTGTGTTTAGGCAGCATTTTTTCATTGATGCATGTTTGATTAAATAATATAGACAAGTTTTGTCTATTTTAAGTAAATTTCTTTCATATTGTCATAAGCTTAATAACATTATCATTGAAAGATGAAAGATAATCGCCATATTGATACATGCTTTTTGATCCTATCTAAGTTTTCGGCTTACATAAGCCATTATCAAAGATGATAATTACATTTCAATATATTAAACAATACACGGACAAAACAATAATGATAGTCTGTTTTTGATGCATGAAAGATTTCCAAGCAACAACATAAATATATATATATATATATATATATATATATATATATATATTATTGCTTCAAACGATATTTTTAGTGAATACCCGTGTTTCAAATAGTCGCCCCGTTTTCATTTTAAACACTGTGTATTACGTCTACCGGCCCGAATACTCGAGAAAACATGATAAAAAATGTCTCGGTAGACGTAATACACAATGTTTAAAATCGTGGCGTCTATTCAAACACGGGTATCCACTAAAATAATGTCTGAAGCAATCAAAATGTCGGATAAAAATATCCTATTATAATTGTGCTTGTCCCTCTCTTCGTGAGATCGCACTTCTGTAACACCCTGCCAATACCTCACAAATAATGGACTATTCCTAAAACGCATATCAAATCATATTTATGATAGTTATTGCAATATTTTATTAAAGTTGTTAAGCTCAAATATTTAACGATGCGGTACTGGAATTTCTACGTATATTTTTGTTGTAGCATACCTACGGACGATAATGGGTATGTCCTCATTCACATAAATACAGTAGTAAATACTGTATGTTTGTCTGCAAGTTGGATATTCGTCTTCAGCTGTCCTGGTCGAACTTTCTGCTTCCGGGCAGAGAGGATCCCCAGACGAGGCTATGTCGAAGGGCAGAGTCTCATCCTGGGAAACAGCTACCCGACCCCGTTTTATACGGGTCCACGGAGAATTTTTCGTCGTGCCTACGGGCTCGGATATCCCACATTAAATTCGGCCTCGTGCCATATCTGACCGCGTGGGGCGGTTGGTAGATATCCTACAGTTGGAGATTCATTATGGAATTCACTTGACTCACTTATAGCAGTTGACTACTTCTTCTACGTACCGCTGGCGAATCTTATATGTGTTGTTCTTGTCCTAAGTATTATCGTTCACTACCAACCTTCATGTGATTATTCTATTAACATTCACTTTATTGTCATAGAACTCGCTGTTAACTCATTCAATCAGTAACTTAAGAAATAAGATTCATCATTAACGTTTCATGGGATGTTGTAGTAAATACATTGAAGCTTTAATAATGTGTGTGTGTGTGTGCGCGCGCGCGTGCGAATTTGGGTGTTTGCGTGTGTTTATAGTATATTTATATATTTTAGTTCTATTCTGTCCGCATTCTTGACCACAAACAACACATTATTTCCTAAATTTTCGCTGGGCAACATGCAGACTGGAAATTTGATTTTTTAAAACATTCGTTATTGATTTTTAATGGCGATTTATTTGATCTTATTTTCAACATTTTTTATCACATTAGGCCACACCACCATACTACGACCGTTAGTAAGCAGCATTGATTGGCAATTAAAAATATGATTTTCCCGACAACAGTCAATGTCTTATTACTTTTAACTCAAGAAACTTATCTAAATGTAACAATTCTGTTTGTGCTATCAGAGCAAATGCAAAGCATACATCTTATATATATATATATATATATATATATATATATATATATATATATATATATATAATGGTCTGACAATGGCGTTTAGCATGAAACAAACTGTCGCCTCCAAGTGTTGGCTTCAATGTCCACTTTTATATTTACATCCTGATAGAAAACTTTAACCCATAATATAGCATACGTTAAAACTAAATTTTATCATATATATATATATATATATATATATATATATATATATATATATATAATACAAACATTATGTTCGCTTATTTTTATCTTAATCGTTTCATATTCACAAGTTTTTTTACAAAAATATTCGTGAATATGAAAGGATTATGATAAAAATAAGCAAACATAATGTTTGTAATTTATTCAATCAGCCATGAGTAAAAGATAATTTGCTGCCTGAATACACATATATGTGTGTGTTTGTGTGTGTGTGTTAAATTCTGAGTAAGGTAATGAATGATAAGATGTAAAAAATTCTTACTGATTGGCTTCGTTCAGAGAAGGAACTTCTTCAGACTAATAAGTATTTTATTGGTAGAATCAGTTTATGCCTGTTTTTTTTTGTTTGTTTGTTTTTATTTCCACTCTATTGTCTTTTGTTATCCCGTGTTTTATCAGAAATAGTTTTGTAAGAAAGGAGATGTTGTGTGATCCTAGATGTAAATTTACCATCAAGGGCTTCCGATTTCAGTTCACGTTTAATAAATTTTCGCCTTAATAAATATACCTTATCTTTTAATTAAGTTAATCTCTTAACTGCAGTCGAAGTTACGATCAGGCCCATTGCGAGGAAAGACTCGCGCATTGCCTCAATGCGCGAAAAAAGAATCCTTTATGTCTATATAATATTCTTTAAATTCTCACTTTGTATTTCTTGAGATTATTTTTGCAGTCTATTTGGTAAATTCTTCCTTCAGATTTAATGTAGCTATTTTGCGTTGATTAGATCTTTTATTGTTTTTGAATTAGTGACAAATTTTATATTGCTATTTAAATTATCAATCCTCCATATTGTTAAAAGCTCTCACCAGTATCCAACTCTGGTATCAAATGGGTTTTCAGCAAATGAATGGATTTGGCACTATGCATGCTACCATCAATTTTAGCCAATTTTCTGAAAAGTCAATCTTTATATATTCCTAAAGCATCAGACGTGCACCTCTAACCCTAAACTTCACATTTTTTCGTCGTATAATGTAGGTCGTTCCGCTTTCATGTAGACCTTTCGATAAATACTGGCTTCTTTCTTGCAGACCTTCTGAAAGAATTCTGATTTTGGGAACAACTTTTAACAACAAATGTATCATCCAAACTACTAATCATAAATGACTGTTAAAAATAAATTTTGAATACACTAGCATACGAAGATGTTCAACGCAAACACAGTGTATTAACAAGCGTAAATCTCTACAACCAACCACAAAAGTTGAGCTCCATACAAGAAAGGTAATGTTGTGCATGTGGTCAGATAGGTGGATTATTATTCATTTTGAATTATTAAAATTCATTGAAACGTTAAATGCACATTTATACATCCAGCAGCTGCATCGTGTTCATAAACGTTTGGTCGAAAATCGTCTTGATATCATCAATAAGAAAAATGTTATTCTCTTCCGTCACAATGTAAGGACGCATGAAGCAAGAATAACAAACGATTATTACCAAAGTATTATTACCTTTTTCGAATGCGACATAAGGTTTTGATGTGATAAAATTTCTCTAATGAGTACCAGATTCAAAAGTTCGTTATTCAAAAGATATCAAAAAGTTACCTGATAAGTGGCAACAAGTCATTGAAAATAATTGTAACAAGACAATCAAATAAAATGTAATTTTAATAACTTCACCCAAGCATGGTGACAATTCCACTAGAACGCAGCTGGTTACATGGAGTGAACGTGAACAGGAATAAGAAGACTGGGAGTGGGAAGGATTGAGGAAAGGACAAAAAGGAACATGTTTCGAGACAAAAAAAATTGACGTTGCATTTAAATTTTGTATATTGTAGTTATCAGGGAAGCAAGAAATCAGAAGGGTTTTCCACGGGTGAGAAAAGACACTGTCAATGGGTGGGGCCTAGTTTCCAATCTAGTAAAACACTTAAAAACTTGTAGTCGGGGCACCAGAAAAGAATGGTCAGCAGAGCAGTTGCCATGAAAATATTTGTAGAAAAGACAGAGAAACCACCTCTCGTCGGTGAGAAAGTGACTGAAGTCGAGATGCCAAGTCAGTGTGGATAACATTACAGACCCTTCTTTGGATTTTGTCAAGAATTTCCAGATGTACAGCAGGGCCACCTTATCAGATATGGCAACAGTATTCAATGTACGGGCGAATAGCAGATTTATTGTTATGGTCCAGGTTAGGACCAAGGAAGAACAACAGGAACACAAGAGTAGAAATAACGAAGGAAGGTGTTAGTATGACTGTCAGTCTGGTTTGGAGTGAACTACTATCGGTTCGACTCGATTCGTTCCTCTCTCTTGAGAGGCGTAGTATGCATAGTGTTAGAAAGAGTTCATTCTGTAGTTATAGGTAAGGACCCATGACATTTATAAATGCGCAAGATGGATTCTGACGAGAAAATTTTTCTGAACCAACTTTCCTTGCAGTAGATGCAGCAATTGATTCTATATAGTCCCTTCACTTTATGTCAGTGGAAAACTCAAGTCCAAGAAGGCGTAGTGTGTTGATCTCCTGGAGTTGGTGATGTCAGAGAGAAAAGGTTCTCCGTGGGAATTAAATGAAAGCAGTTTTGTTTTGGAAGCGTTAAAATTTGCAAGCTATTTCTTGCCCCAGTTAATCACTGATTAAAGGTTCTTTTCGAGAACAGTTGCCACATTTACCGATTTCGAAAACTGCCTCATCTTGACCAATCCGAAAGACTTCTAGTTCCTTGAAACTTCGAGAGAATTTTTGAAACGCCGCCTCTTGAAAGTCCAAGTTGCTTACTAATTCCTCACTGGCTCATATTCTTGGCCATCTTCACTATCTCGATCCTGGTTTCTTTCGAATTTCTTGCCATGATTTCAAGCAATGAAAGAATGCAGGAATTTGACACAAGAAGTTACATTATATGTTATAAAAAATCGTACAGTGACAAAAAATATTTGCATATTAGAGAAAAGATAATTTTTAAACATTAGGTCACCGAGAACATAATTTCTGTAATTTTGGAGAATCGTCTCGAAAGAAAATATGACAATCAGGAATGGAAATTACACTAATGGTGCGAATATTTCATCTGTGGAAAACGAGCTGAGAAATAACAATTTACAAGATGGCAATTATTATACATTTAAAGCTTTTCCGCGATACTAGGAGATGCCGAAAAGATCTCGGCCGGAACACTTCCTAAAATCAGTGCACTGTTGTTTGGTCATTGAAATATTGTTTTGGGGAAATGGGTCGGACTGAGAACCTTTCAGCACCTCCCTCCTAAGTCACAAAAATTGAACATTGTGATAGAAAAGAAAAGAAAAACAAGAAACAAAAATCATGTAAAAGAAAGAAAGAAAGAAAGAAAGAAAGAAAGAAAGAAAGAAAGAAAGAAAGAAAGTAAAAGAAAGAAAAAAAAAAACAAGATATAAGAACCATTGAAAAAGAAAGAAAGAAAGAAAGAAAGAAAGAAAGAAAAAAAGAAAGAATAATATTGTGGTGGCAAAAGTAAAAAAACAAGATATAAGAACCATTGAAAAAAAGAAAGAAAGAAAGAAAGAAAGAAAGAAAGAAAGAAAGAAGTAATATTGTGGTGGCAAAGTAAAAAAAAAACAAGATATAAGAACCATTGAAAAGAAAGAAAGAAAGAAAGAAAGAAAGAAAGAAAGAAAGAAAGAAGTAATATTGTGGTGGCAAAGTAAAAAAACAAGATATAAGAACCACTGAAAAGAAAGAAAGAAAGAAAGAAAGAAAGAAAGAAAGAAAGAAAGAAGTAATATTGTGGTGGCAAAGTAAAAAAACAAGATATTAGAACCACTGAAAAGAAAGAAAGAAAAGAAAGAAAGAAAGAAAGAAAGAAAGAAAGAAGTAAATTATTGGTGGCAAAGTAAAAAAAACAAGATATAAGAACCATTGAAAAGAAAGAAAGAAAGAAAGAAAGAAAGAAAGAAAAAAGAAAGAAAGAAAGAAATTGTGGTGGAAAAGTTAAAAAAACAAGATATAAGAACCATTGAAAAGAAAGAAAGAAAGAAAGAAAGAAAGAAAAAAAAAGAAAGAAAGAAAGAACCATTGGAAAAGTTAAAAAAACAAGATATAAGAAATTGAAAAGAAAGAAAGAAAGAAAGAAAGAAAGAAAGAAAGAAAGAAAGAAAGAAAGAAAGAAAGAAGTAATATTGTGGTGGAAAAAAAAAAAAAAAAACAAGATATAAGAACCACTGAAAAGAAAGAAAGAAAGAAAGAAAGAAAGAAAGAAAGAAAGAAAGAAAGAAAGAAGTAATATTGTGGTGGAAAAGTTAAAAAAACAAGATATAAGAACCATTGAAAAGAAAGAAAGAAAGAAAGAAAGAAAGAAAGAAAGAAAGAAAGAAAGAAAGAAAGAATATTGTGGTGGCAAAGTAAAAAAAACAAGATATAAGAACCACTGAAAAGAAAGAAAGAAAGAAAGAAAGAAAGAAAGAAAGAAAGAAAGAAAGAAGTAATATTGTGGTGGAAAAGTTAAAAAAACAAGATATAAGAACCATTGAAAAAAGAAAGAAAGAAAGAAAGAAAGAAAGAAAGAAAGAAAGAAAGAAAGAAAAAGAAAGAATATTGTGGTGGAAAAGTTAAAAAAAAACAAGATATAAGAACCACTGAAAAAAAAAGAAAGAAAGAAAGAAAGAAAAGAAAGAAAGAAAGAAAGAAAGAAAGAAGTAATATTGTGGTGGAAAAGTTAAAAAAACAAGATATAAGAACCATTGAAAAGAAAGAAAGAAAGAAAGAAAGAAAGAAAGAAAGAAAGAAAGAAAGAATATTGTGGTGGAAAGTTAAAAAAAAAGATATAAGAACCACTGAAAAGAAAGAAAGAAAGAAAGAAAGAAAGAAAGAAAAGAATTGAAAGAAAAGAAATAATATTGGAAAAGTTAAAAAAACAAGATATAAGAACCATTGAAAAGAAAGAAAGAAAGAAAGAAAGAAAGAAAAAAGAAAGAAAGAAAGAAAGAAAGAAAGAAAGAAGTAATATTGTGGTGGAAAAGTTAAAAAAAACAAGATATAAGAACCATTGAAAAGAAAGAAAGAAAGAAAGAAAGAAAGAAAGAAAGAAAGAAAGAAAGAAAGAAGTAATATTGTGGTGGAAAAGTTAAAAAACAAGATATAAGAACCATTGAAAAGAAAGAAAGAAAGAAAGAAAGAAAGAAAGAAAGAAAAGAAAAGAAGTAATATTGTGGTGGAAAAGTTAAAAAAACAAGATATAAGAACCATTGAAAAAAAGAAAGAAAGAAAGAAAGAAAGAAAGAAAGAAAGAAAGAAAGAAAGAAAGAAAGAAAGAATATTATTGGTGGAAAAGTTAAAAAAACAAGATATAAGAACCATGAAAAGAAAGAAAGAAAGAAAGAAAGAAAGAAAGAAAGAAAGAAAAAGAAAGAAAGAAGTAATATTGTGGTGGAAAAGTTAAAAAAAAAATATAAGAATATTGAAAAGAAAGAAAGAAAAAAGAAAAGAAAGAAAGAAAGAAAAAGAAAGAAAGAAAGAAAGAAAGAAAGAAAGAAAGAAGTAATATTGTGGTGGAAAAGTTAAAAAAACAAGATATAAGAACCATTGAAAAAAAGAAAGAAAGAAAGAAAGAAAGAAAGAAAGAAAGAAAGAAAGAAAGAAAGAAAGAAGTATTATTGGTGGAAAAGTTAAAAAACAAGATATAAGAACCATTGAAAAGAAAAGAAAGAAAAGAAAGAAAAGAAAGAAAGAAAGAAAGAAAGAAAGAAAGAAGTAATATTGTGGTGGAAAAGTTAAAAAAACAAGATATAAGAACCATTGAAAAGAAAGAAAGAAAGAAAGAAAGAAAGAAAGAAAGAAAGAAAGAAAGAAAGAAGTAATATTGTGGTGGAAAAGTTAAAAAAACAAGATATAAGAACCATTGAAAAGAAAGAAAGAAAGAAAGAAAGAAAGAAAGAAAGAAAGAAAGAAAGAAAGAAAGAAAAGAAAGAAGTAATATTGTGGTGGAAAAGTTAAAAAAACAAGATATAAGAACCATTGAAAAGAAAGAAAGAAAAAAGAAAGAAAGAAAGAAAGAAAGAAAGAAAGAAAGAAAGAAAAAAGAAGTAATATTGTGGTGGAAAAGTTAAAAAAACAAGATATAAGAACCATTGAAAAAAGAAAGAAAGAAAGAAAAAGAAAGAAAGAAAGAAAGAAAGAAAGTAAATTATTGGTGGAAAAAGAAAAAACAAGATATAAGAACCATTGAAAAGAAAGAAAGAAAGAAAGAAAGAAAGAAAGAAAGAAAGAAAGAAAGAAAGAATAATATTGTGGTGGAAAAAAAAAACAAGATATAAGAACCATTGAAAAGAAAGAAAAAGAAAGAAAGAAAGAAAGAAAGAAAGAAAGAAAGAAAGAAGTAATATTGTGGTGGAAAAGTTAAAAAAACAAGATATAAGAACCATTGAAAAGAAAGAAAGAAAGAAAGAAAGAAAGAAAGAAAGAAAGAAAGAAAGAAAGAAAGAAGTAATATTGTGGTGGAAAAGTTAAAAAAAACAAGATATAAGAACCATTGAAAAGAAAGAAAGAAAGAAAGAAAGAAAGAAAGAAAAGAAAGAAAGAAAGAAAGAAAGAAAGAAGTAATATTGTGGTGGAAAAGTTAAAAAAACAAGATATAAGAACCATTGAAAAGAAAGAAAGAAAGAAAGAAAGAAAGAAAGAAAGAAAGAAAGAAAGAAAGAAAGAAAGAAAGAAGTAATATTGTGGTGGAAAAGTTAAAAAAACAAGATATAAGAACCATTGAAAAGAAAGAAAGAAAGAAAGAAAGAAAGAAAGAAAGAAAGAAAGAAAAAGAATATTGTGGTGGAAAAGTTAAAAAAAACAAATATAAGAACCATATAAAAGAAAGAAAAAAGAAAGAAAGAAAGAAAGAAAGAAAGAAAGAAAAGAAAGAAAGAAAGAAAGAATATTGTGGTGGCAAAGTAAAAAAAAAACAAGATATAAGAACCATTGAAAAGAAAGAAAGAAAGAAAGAAAGAAAGAAAGAAAGAAAGAAAGAAAGAAAGAAAAAGAATACATGGTGGCAAAGTAAAAAAAAAACAAGATATAAGAACCATTGAAAAGAAAGAAAGAAAGAAAGAAAGAAAGAAAAAAGAAAGAAAAGAATATTGTGGTGGCAAAAGTAAAAAAAAAACAAGATATAAGAACCACTGAAAAGAAAGAAAGAAAGAAAGAAAGAAAGAAAGAAAGAAAGAAAGAAAGAAAGAAAGAAAGAAAGAAGTAATATTGTGGAGGCAAATTAAAAAAGAAAGAAACAAAAACCACTAGAAAAAAGAAAGAATGAATAAAGTGATGAAAAAAGAAACAAAAAACAAGAAAATTAAGAAATCTGGGATAAGGAAGAAAGAAAGAAAATACGAAAAAGAAAAGAAAAGAAGAAACTAGAAAATAAAATGAACGAAAAAGAAAGAAAATTATGATGAAACAAAACAGAAAAATGAAAAATAAAATTTAAAAAATACCAGATATTAATAAATAAATAAAAAAAATATGACCAAGGGAAAGAAAAAGAAAAAGAATGAATGAAAAAAATGAATATACACGAAGAGAAGAAGGAAAATAAAAGTGTCATATGAGAATATACTCGCGCTAAAGCGGGGAGAATTATGACCCAGAGGACGTCACTTTGTGCACCTTGTGCTCCAGTGCGTCCATCAAGTCACGGTACAAAGACAACAATACAGTAATAAAATAAGTAAAATATGTACAAATCAAAACAAAAATAACAAAACAGCCAGGAGTTGATGCGGAAGAAGGTTTACGTTGGTGTACGCTTATGACATTAACAAAGTCAACAAGTCTTTTTCCCGTCTGGCACAAAAGACTCGGTCCGTGACGGCACGCTTGACGGCATAACGCCTTTATGTTGATCGAAGATCGAGCCGGATCTTGCCAAATCACGGAACAATATCGGCTTTAATTGTTTCGGACCTGATCACCGGTCCCCACTTCTACCCAGTGTCCAACACCAAGGCCCTGACACCGGATAGTCTCTTCCGAGGTTACATACTCGGGGTTTTGGCCGGAACTAGCCCGTAAAAGCAAAACAACACAAACGCAAACAAAACAAAAATATTGTCGTCGCCTTTCTTGCTCAACGACCTGAGCAGCTTCATTCTTGCGTGGACTGCTGCCTAGATCACTTTGCAGATAATAGGCTAGACATCACGAAACATCGGGCACATCGATATTCTTTAATTGATAAATAAGAGTTCGATAAGGAAATACGAATAGCGCGAACAACGTCTCTCTTTCATTTATTTGCACAAAATGTTATATATATATATATATATATATATATATATATATATGTATGTATGTGTGTGTGTGTGTGTGTGTGTGTGTGTTATCACTTTAAATGTTATTTTTAGTGGATACCCATATTTGAGTAGATGCTCCATTTATTTTAAACATTATATTTATTTTCGTCTAACAGCCTGAATTTTCGAAAATCTTATTAAAGAAATATATGCGCCCCCACCCCCACCCCCGGGCAGGATTCGTACGAGCGTTCCTCTTTTACAGGAAAAACGGTCGTTATATCCGACAAGCATTTAACCGACTTTGTCACGTAGGGCATCGCCGATCAAGAAACCCTTCCCCTCCCAGATTCTTCAGCGTCCATATCTGTTCGTTTTTCGTATTCGAAACGTAAACAAAGCAATTTCTAAAGAAGTAATGGATATGTTTATTTATTATTTATTAAGCATCTACTTAAATATGAGTAAAAAAAAATGACGCTTTAAAAGATAAAAATGTCTATATTTCTGAGATTAGGTATTGTAATTATTTACATTATTTACATTTATTACGTCCACCGGGCTAGATTGTTCCGGTTCCACAATAAAGTAACTAAGGGAAGGGTGAGCGGAATTATACTATAGTTATTTTGTCGATACACATATATAAGTAGACATCTCTGTTTTAAACGGTGTAAATCTATTTACACCGGTCTGTGCATTCAAGAGAAAAGAAAATGTGCCTTCCAGCAGGTTCCGAACGTATGCCCTCGTTGTTGGAGAGATCAAAACAAGAGATGTGCATTTCTTAAATAGGGTAATTGAAGTTTGATTTAACGTGAAAGCTTCCCGTGGTTGAATGGTAAAAGCATTCATGGCTTAATAGCGGTTACCCTTACAATGGCGGGTCAAATTCAAACGCTGATGGAAAAAACATTTTCTTTGTTAAAACTTTCGAATGCACAGGCCGGTATAGATAATCGCTACAGCACACCAGGTACAAAAACTATAGTAACTAGATTATATATTGTACATGGATAGTTAACGGAAATAAATTATAAATAGTAAAACTGGATAACCAATCAATTGTTAACTGGGGCAAGAAAACGTTTGTACATTTTAACGTTTCCAAAACGAAACTTTTATGTTTTAGTCATGATAGAGAACTAATTTTAACTTTCGTCAGCATGACTATTGCTAATTTCCAGGAGAGCAACGCATTGTGCCTTATTGATATCATGTTTTCTATCGACGTGAAGTGGAAGGATGATACTGAATTATTTGTTAGATCTGCTGCTAGGATAATTGCTTCATTCAATGTGTCGTGCCGTACAATCCTTCTTACCAGAATCCTTATTGCACGTTTATAAATCTCCCATTTCTACGTGCATTGAATATTGCTGTCATATTTGGTCTGGTGCCCCAGTTTTATATATATATATATATATATATATATGTATATATATATATATATATATATAAAACATTAGGCAGCATATGATTTACATACAAAGAATAATCACACATAGAATTAATCAGAAGTATTAATGCGATTATTGGCGACATCCATCGCTAGAAAACATAATATATGCATTAAAATCCTGTTCATCCAGAGTGCGAGTTTTGATCCTTGAAGAAAAACTTGTTGTCTGTAGTTTTTCAGTTTATTTGATGTTAAAATGCTAGTACTTACGGACGGTCTTCCATCCATCATCAGGCATGTGTTGTTTATCTTATAAAATCAAAAACTTGAGACAATATATCTGTATGTCAACCGAAAGATGTTTTTTGAATATCTGCTATTGTTGACGGGTGTGTAAGATCGTGGAACGCGCAAAGACGCAACGCTAAATTTTCAAAGTTTTTTAAGTGAGAATTTTATTTAAATATTTCTTTTGATGTGTTAAATCCACATATTCTATTTTACAAGTGTATTAGTTTTTATGTCATGAACTAAGTATATAGTTCAATAATATAGTGTAATGTCTTAGTAGTAGTTTTTTTTATAAGAATTTTTTATGTACTGCGGATCGATAGTTTTTAATAAACATAAAACATTAGGCAGCATATGATTTACATACAAAGAATAATCACACATAGAATTAATCAGAAGTATTAATGCGATTATTGGCGACATCCATCGCTAGAAAACATAATATATGCATTAAAATCCTGTTCATCCAGAGTGCGAGTTTTGATCCTTGAAGAAAATAATCGCATTAATACTTCTGATTAATTCTATGTGTGATTATTCTTTGTATATATATATATAGTTTTAAGGGGTGCTGTATTTATGAGATAAAGTGCTCAATACCAGATATAGAGCGTATGTAAATATAATTATTAAAGTGAACATTGAAGTCAACACTCAGAGGCGACAGGTTTTTCACGCTAGACGCAATCGTCAGGCCGGCCTGAAGATTGCGTCTAGCATGAAACAGCCTGTCGCCTCTTAGTATTGACTTCAATATTCACTTATATATATATATATATATAATATAATATATATATATATATATATATATATATATATATATATATATATATATGACGGATGATCGACAAAAAATAAAAGAAGGTTCTGCAATGTTATCGGTACTGACTTGATGTCTCGACTTCAGTCACTTTTCCACAGCCCTGACGGCTTCACTGTAAATTTTCTATAAACATTTTATTGTAATTGTGCTTATGAGAATTCACCTTTGGTACCTCGACCGCACGACGTTAAGCGTACTATTAGATTCGTAACTAGATTCCATTGTAATATTTAGCTAATGCTCTTAAGCTTAAATATTAACGAAGCAATAGCGGGATTTTCCATGGTTATTTTATAGTCGTGAAACTCGCAAGGAGCATAGTCAATCATTAACGTAAGCGTTAAGATTCATCAGAAAATTCAAATACAAAAACGGTTTCCACAGGTATTGCTAGGAAATAATTATTTTAGATATGAAAAATACAGTTTCATATTCTTATCAGACGTTACTTACATAACATCACAGAAATTACACACTTCAAATTTCCTACCATTTCAAATACTAGATTTTTTGTAACACCCTGACGAGTGTTGAAATCCTTACAGTATTTAGTATTGTTAAAGTTATCGCTAACAATTTTTGTCGAGATTTAAAAACTATCCGTTTCGTTCAATTTCGCAAACCAATCGATGAAATTTGATTAAGCGATTTGTTTGGAAAAATATACCTGACTTCGCGGTTTAATAATTTCTTTAATTTTATAGATCTTCATGGTAAACAATATTTAAGAAAATTTAGTTTTTCCTTTTTAACAATAAAATCTTAGTATTTCTTACTCTTGAGCATGCAACATACAACTGGCCATGCGTAAATATTTCTTTCTGGAGACAAATTCCAACTTTTTGAAGCTTTCGGTCTTGTTATTTTTTTATAGTTCTCGCAAACGCAGAGCGAAATGGAAACTTTTTTTTTCTTTTTATTTTGTATATAAAAACTAAAAGATAAAGAAAAGATATGCCAAAAAACAATATTGCATTATTATTAAATAAGTATTTGTTATTTTAATCATTAAATTGTTTTTTTTTAAATAGTGGGATTATTTTGTATGTTAAATAATAAAACTTAATTTTTCCAAAAACATTAATGAAAATTTATTGTACTAAGCTACGCACCTTAGTAAAAGCAACTGTACTTTTTATCCCCTTACCTGTTTTCACTTCTCCCCAAAATATGGTTTCGATTAGTCAGTGTATGGCTATTTTTGAGGGTGTGAGGGACGGTCAGACTGACGTAATTCACAGAATTTTATATTTAGATTGAAATTCGACTCGACCCTCATATTACTTGATAATAAAGAGAATGGGGGCGACACTGTGCAAGTTTTCAGCGTTACAACCCAATTGAAGTTATCAACATTAATCACTAGACACCCAACGACAAAACATTGGAATCAAAAGTAAATAATTTGTGACTGGTAAGAGTAAGACTAGTGCGAATGGAGATCTATAATATACAAGATTTTTTATAATTTTTCTGACATAAGACAATACGAAGTGGTGTGTATCTTGTTAAAAGTGGCAGTTTACTGACCCCAAAGTGATAATGAAGAATTTGCTTAACTTCTACCCACGGCCATCAGTGGCGGTCATGAAAGGTTATGCTATCGTATAGTTATAAATAAATAATATGATTAATTGAGGTAGCCATTTGTGTCCGTGTGCGTTACAGTCAAGTGAAATGGATATTTGAGTAAACTCGACGTTGTTGTTTCTCTTCGTCGGACACAATTCAGTGGCTGTTTAGTTCTGCAATCCAAGATATGCTTGGTTACGCTGAAATAAGAGTGAGCGACAAACAAAAGAAAGAAAGAAAGAAAGAAAGAAAGAAAGAAAGAAAGAAAGAAAGAAAGAAGATATTTAGTGCACGACATGGATAGATTTAAAGGAAAAATGTAGAAAACACATAGAAAGAAGTATTGATATATGCTTGGTTGGATTTGAGAAGAATGATAGAATGAAATGAACAAAAGGCAAAGAAAGAAAGAAAGAAAGAAAGAAAGAAAGAAAGAAAGAAAGAAAGAAAGAATGGTTGATGGGAAAGAACGAAGGAGACAAAAGGAAGAAAATATCCGATGAAAAAGGAAGAAAGGAAAATAAAAAAAAGAAATGAACAAAGAAAGAAATAAGACGTTAAAAGAAAAAAGAATAAACATTAAAAGTAGAGGAATAGAAAGAAAGAAAGAAAGAAAATTTAATCATGAAAGAAAGAAAAAAGAAAGAAGGAAGAAAGAAAGAAAATTTAATCATGAAAGAAAGAAAAATGAAACGAAGAAAGAAAGAAAATTTGGAGAAGAAAATTTAATCATGAAAGAAAGAAAGAAAGAAAGAAAGAAAGAAAGAAAGAAAGAATGGTTGATGGGAAAGAACGAAGGAGACAAAAGGAAGAAAATATCCGATGAAAAAGGAAGAAAGGAAAATGAAAAAAAGAAATGAACAAAGAAAGAAAAAAGACGTTAAAAGAAAAAAGAATAAACATTAAAAGTAGAGGAATAGAAAGAAAGAAAGAAAGAAAGAAAGAAAGAAAGAAAGAACAATGAAAATTACCAGTAGAAAAGGGAGGAAGAAAAAGGGTAAATGGAAATAAAATAAGATAAGAAAAACAAAATAATTCCATTGAAAAAAGAAAGAAAAATAAGAAAGAAATGGACAAAGAAAAAGAAAGAAAACAGACGTTAAAAAGAATATACATTAAAACGAAGAAAGAAGAGAAATATATTCAAAGAAAGAAAAACGAAAAGAAATAAGTAAAGAATAATTAAAGCTTCCAGTGGAATAAAAAGGAAGGTAAGAGAAAGAAAATGAGAAAAGAAAGGACAAAAGAAAAGAAGGGATGTAAAAAGAAAGTAGGTAAGAAATCAAAATGTATATTAAAACGAAGAAAAAAGAGGAATATATTCAAAGAAAGAAAGAAAGAAAGAATAGGGTGATGTTGGTGCAAATAAACGAATGTTTTGTTAAAGCGTTACCAAGCCCCCACGCGTCCGTCCCCATGAACTGATGTTTATTTGCTATAAATCTAGCAACAGATTGTCCAAGCGTATCCCGTCGAATAGCCATGTCCACGTGCGTAGTCATCTTGCCATGACCACAGAGATCTTTGATTATTCCGTAGGAAAATTAATACCTTCGCTCTTCTCATCTCCCCAAAAACATACACCGACTTACCTCTCCACCTTTTTCATATCATCCTTAACACTCAATGTTTACAAACTCAAGTGGTCTCAGTCGAGTCAAAAAAAAAAGAAAGAAAGAAAACAAAACGGAAAATCGAAACTAAACAGAAAGGTAACTATCTTTGGATTGTGACCATCAATGTTCATTGAACACCTGTCCGTGAGCGTAACTGGTTATTTATACATTTATTGTTGTTTATCTAAATCCTGACACTTTTGATTTTGTCGTCAGAGGTAGGATGGTCACGGTGGTTACTTGACTATGGCCTCTTCTTGTGCTTAAGGACCTGGTCAGCGCTAGATGATCAAGCTTTTCTGTCCCACTGAGAACTAATGGTCCGAAACTGTTTTCATCCAAACACTTGTGTTGCTGACACTCTGCATCGCTAATTCGAGTAGTTTTTTTTTTTTTTTTTTTTTGTTACGGTCGGCGTGTTTTTACACTGGTACGCATTCAAATGATACCAAAAGCAACATTAACATGAACAACAAACTAACGGACCATGCTACAAACAAGATACCACTTTGATACCTTACAGAGATTTCCACCAACAAGTTTCTATCCGATTGATTGCCGATTAAAAGTACTTGCTTCTTTCTTCAATTTAAATTCTTAGTGGGGGGGGGGTCCCTTAATACGAAATAAGTACTTTCTTTCTTTCTTTCTTTCTTTCTTTCTTTCTTCCTTTCTTTCTTTCTTTCTTTCATTCACTTTCTTTATTATTCTTATTGTATTTATTTATACTATTTTCGTTAACGGTAAGATCATCAAAATCCATTTAAAATATATTTATTGGTTCATTTAAAATACTATATTTATGTGGAGCAAATGGATAGCGGCTAGGATTTAATAATCGAAGAGGCGAGTTCGAATTCCAGTCAAGTTCATTACACTCACTTACGGGCAAAAATACTTGGGAAAGGTTTGAATCCATCTCATCCCCAAGCCCAGCTAAGTGACAAGCTGGATCTTATAGCTTTGGGTAGAAACCGGTCTAGGAGATAATTCTGAATTCAAGACCTGTGTGGTCGGCGACTAAATCCTGGGCCTCGCCAGACCCTGGTCTGGTAAGGGGAGTATGTGAAACCCCAGCAGCACAAAAACAAAAACTGTTAATTAGCGGTTGAACGCCATAGAGTCAATGGGCACGCGTAAATATTTTTTCTGGAGCCACTTTTCAACTTTTTGAAGCTTTCGGCCTTGTGATTTCTTTATAGTTCTCGCAAACTTTGAGCAAACAGGAAACTGGCCAGCCACACCAATTATGAGTTAATTAAACTCACCAACCCTCAATTTCTGAAACTCCACCCTTGAAAACATAGTCAATCAGGAAGGAGTTCCTTCTACAGGGTGGGGGGATCATAAAAAGCTTCAAAGGTCTGTATAGATTGCGATGTGTAAATTGTCGCCATTTTATATTTTTAATTTCGCGCATGCGCATTGTTTGACTTTTACTTTGTCAACGGCCCAGTATAGTAGGGTAGGGTGGGTACCGTCTGTGAGAAAAAAAAAAGAACACCATGACGCAACTCACTCCGTCATAAATTTGGAAAAGGCATGCTGTACTGCTTGGCATTCGCGCCGGTAGCTCCAATCCGAACATTTTTGGTTGTCAATCTGAGAACAGTACAGAAAATTCGGAAAGAGTTCGAAAGAATTTGTTTGGAGTGATCACTTGTGATGGCGATGTTATGCCTCAATTCTTCTTCTCACGGGGTCTCGAACTCAACACGGAGGCCTACATCAAGTGCCTTCAGGAGGCAGTTCTGTCTTGGGTCAAGAGGGTGGCTGCTGGAAGACCCTATGTCTGGCAACAGGACTCTGCACCACGCCACACAAGAAGGAGAACCTAGTCATGGCTGTGGGGCAATTTCTGCGACCACATCACCCCTTACATCTGGCAACCTAACTTCTCAGACTGCAACCCCCTTGATTATTATTTGTGGGGCGCAGTTGAGTGAGATATTAACAAAACTCCTTGTAACACCAAAGATGAACTGAAGACAAGGATTATAGCAGCATTCACTAAGTTAAACAAGGAGACCGTCCAGAAGAGTTGCGAGAGATTCTGAATTCGTCTGGGGGCTGTGGTTGAAGCCAATGGAAATTTTACTGAATAAATCTACTCCTTAGTATTTCAAGAAATTTTTGCGTAATTTTTGTAAATCTGTTAAAATGAGGTGTCATTGTTATTTTCATTTTTGCTTAATTTAGACGACAACTTATCCATCGCACTCTGTATATTTGACGTAAAAATGTTTTTTGAATTAGAATCGAATTTTTTGCATTTGCATTAGAATGTACATGCGCACATGCATATGTTTAATACACACAAGTTGATTGCAACTGAAATGGACAATTTCCGTTTCTGTCTGACATCATCTGTATAAAGCCGAAATGTGCGACATTTTGCGTTATTTTTATCACTCCCTTTTGTAAGGTATTAGTTGTCCAGACTGAGTGGGATTGAATGTAATTTTCTAATGTTTTATTTCAAACTCACTTAAATTATATGTGTGTGTTTGTGCGCGCGCGCGTGTGTGTGTGTGTGTGTGTGTGTACATTAAAGAACATGTAAGTCATTGACGCACAAGGCAGACATTCGCGCGTGCAAAGTCACATGACAGAAACAGTTCTTTTATTATATATATATATATATATATATATATATATATATATATATATATATATATATATATATGGAATCTATTTTAGTGGTAAGTTTAGAGTTCACTCCTGGTTGTTGGTACAAGGACACCCCCCTCAGCATATTGCATATTACTTGAAGAAGAGACAGACATTACCAAATAATCCCCATTTGGCACCAGATTTTTTTTTAAAGTCTCTAACACGTTAAATCGACCGTCTACTAAGTTATGGGCTATTTAGAGTATTATAAAGATTTTATCTACACTGTCAAAAAACTGACAGTTTTATATAATAACTAGACCACCCATAAACCCGCTAGTTTTCTTTTAAAAACAGTTCAGGATAAAAAAAAATGATGAGACAAAAATATTATCAATTTTATTATTACACATTTTAATTTGTTTTTAAAGACAGCAAAGGAAAGTTTATTGTTCATATATAAGACATTGCGTAGAAATTTGGAGTAATAGCTTAAAATAGCTGTAGTTTTTTTAAAATAATAAGTATATTTTTTATTAACTATTAGTTAAGAATAAGTCATTTTTCCGGTCAAAGCCACAACGAAAAGCACTAAAGACGCATTAATGCAAATATATCCTGATATCAAGTTTGAAAATATAATATTTTACGATATCAATAGATATGTTTTACTTTTTTTTGCATTAAAAGAGAAATTTCTTCCATAAAATGTACTTTAAATACAAAAGTAACAATTAACATTAAAGACTGCAAAAGAAGGTTTATTGTTCCACAAGGCTTCATAGTTAACACATTGCGTGAAAATCTGGAGTAATAGCTTTAAAAAACTAAACTTTTTTCAAATAATTATATTTTTTTATTATACCTACTTGTTTCTTTCTTGCATTTATTTCAAAATACATAATGACAACAAATCAGCGTGCATCTATTTAATATCAAATCATGTGACACATTTAGCCTCTCCACCTTTCAAGTAGTTGTTTATAAAAAAAAGTTCTGATGTTAATTTCATGTATATATGTTGTGCTATGCATATTTAAATTTATTTAAGAATGTTGTTATAATATATTAGTAAAGTTTATTATTTTTCACAGACATAATAGTTGGAGTATAATATGCAAGTGTTTGCTTATGTATGCGGATTGGTATTAGAATGTGCATCAAAAAATAAATACTGAATTTCCCATTTAAAACGCCGTAAAAACAAAAACAATGGTACCAGTTAAAGAACCCTTTGTCTCATTTTAATGATATCTGGCACTGCACTTAGCAGGCGTTCAATCCTAAATTGGTTGGGCTATTATGTACCATTTAAACTGTATCTCAAGAACACACATACATACATGAAGGCTGGCCACTAGTATCCGAGGAGAGCCGTTTGCTAGGGCGGCTAATTAATCCCCATTTCAGATGTCCGCTCAGGCACCTTTGTGTTTGGTCAACACCCAGAGAACCCATCTCTGGTTTATACTGTAACAAAGCTAAGCAAGCCTTGTCTACAGTTTGTGTAGTAAAAAGCGTTATATCTGACCCACCACAGCACGCTGACTTGTGACTTCGGGCTAGCACAACATAAATACATACATACAAAATTATAACTTTTGAAATATATATATATATATATATATATATATATATATATATATATATATATATATATATATATGGTTGAATTGATTGAGTTTGTGACAAACTCACATCAATCCAACCAAATATGTTAAGCTCTATCTCTGATATTGAGCGTTTTTTAATAAGTACCGCGCATATAATATATAAATAATTACATATATATATATATATATATACACTTTCACATATATATATATATATATATATATATATATATATATATATATATGATCTTTTATTTACTCGAGCTCTTTCTCATATCTCAATTTGTTTTTAATACTAAATCTCACCCAATACAAGACTCGAAAGCATCCCAAGGAAATGAGTTACTTTTAAAATTGTTATCATGCATTGGGTGTCTGAAAATTATGAGGATATAATTATTGACCCTTGACTAGAAATGGGTAATATTGTAAAGTTCAAGTGAACATCTATCAGAGAATACGTCCCTCAAAGTGGCGGTTCTTAGGAAAATGTCGTCTGATTGGTATTTTCTTATTACCTTTTGAATACGAAGGAAATAAGGATGATTCAACTCCGCGGTAGTAGCATGGTGTGTCTTAATTGTAAAGGCCTGAACTGATGGAACTAAAGATTGAGACTCACCTGAACATTTACCATGGAACGTGTAAATGGTTTGTTATAGATGTTACTACAGATATAACATTTCAACTAATTCCCCTTCGGTGATCTTCACGTGTGTGTTTTTGGCTGATAGATAGTAGCTTGTATAAGCTGATTATTTTGTTATCTTTATCCCTATATAATGTCATTTTTGCTAGTCCCTGCTTAACCAGACTATATAGATTTCAGTACCTGATCTAGAAATCGAACTCACAACCACTGGGTAACTATAACACTTTGAACAAATTCATTTACCCTATTTACATGCGGACTAGTTTCCGCATCTTTTTTTTTTATCACATCGTTTCGGCTGCTGTACCCTCCGGCCTTCATCAGTTGTACGTTGATCCGGGTAACCTACGGGGATATACTTTTTCTCGTTCCACTGCCCATGTCTAGGGATATCGTCTTGTTCTTAATTTTAGTACTGTTTAGTTATTGCTCTCCCCGTTTCCACTGAACCCAAGTATACACAGCCTGACCCAGGGATTGAACACACAATTACTAAGTCACCAAATTCACCAACGAACGCTTTGATCCACCAGACTCTCACGCACCGAATAATTTTTCCACTAAGCCACCATTCTGAAGTTGTTTTATTTTGGGATCCTTTTAACACATATGCCAAATGGTTTTGAAAAGATTTTATTTCCACGTTAAGGCTATTACCATGTTTGATAACACTGGAGAACACGTATTTTATTAGGAGACAGTCCAGAGTTGCAGGAGATTCTGAAGTCGTCTGGAGGCCGTGGTTGAAGCCAATGGAATAAATTTACACTTTTGCATTTCAAGATATTTTTGTGCAATTTTGGTAAATATATCTGTTAAAATGGGATGTCAGTGTTATTTTCATCTTTGCGTTATTTAGACGACAATTTATCGATCGCACGCCGTATATATGATGTGCGGGTGAATGTATGTGCTGCTGGTGTAATGGATAATGGCTACTTTTGATAGAAATTTTAAAAATCTTTCTATTAAAACGATTTTTAGAAAAATTGGTTTCTCAAATCCATTATTATCGCACTTTCTAGTGCTGGTGGAGAGGGGGGGGTCTCCGTTCCAAACCTCTGAAGGAAGCTTCAATAAAAATAAAACCTGTTAGATTGACAACCGTTTTCCGATTTGTTCTTTATCTTATCATCATATCGGATTCTGATCCATATTTGATCTGCATTTGATCTGCATTTGATATGCATTTGATCTGTGTATGTGCATGTGTGTATATGTGCGTGTGTATGTGTTGCGCTTTACATGTGTGCACCTTTATTCATTCAGAGATTAACAAATTTCGTGTTGCTTAACTTTGTCAATAGTTACATTTAACTGGGAAACATCTTCGGTTTATATGACTAAATGATGCCTTCTTTTTGATTAAGCGCTAATAAAGTCATAGGCTTTGGAAGAAAGAAAGAAAGAAAGAAAGAAAGAAAGAAAGAAAGAAAGAAAGAAAGAAAGAAAGAAAAAATGAAGAAAGAAAGAAATGAAGAAAAAATGAAGAAAGAAAGGAAGAAAGAAAGAAAGAAAGAAAGAAAGAAAGAAAAAATGAAGAAAGAAAGAAAGAAAGGAAGAAAGAAAGAAATGAAGAAAGAAAGAAACGAAGAAAGAAAAAAAGAAAGAAATGAAGAAAGAAAGAAAGAAATGACGAAAGAAAGAAAGAAAAAAGAAAGAAAGAAAGAAAGAAATGAAGAAAGAAAGAAATGAAGAAAAAATGAAGAAAGAAAGAAAGAAATGAAGAAAAAATGAAGAAAAAAGAAAGAAAGAAAGAAAGAAAGAAAGAAAGAAATGAAGAAAGAAAGAAAGAAAGAAAGAAACGAAGAAAGAAAAAGAAAGAAAGACAAATAAACAAACAAGCGAAAAGAAGAGAAGCTATATGACCTGTAACTAATTAATAGAACAAGTATTTTGTAATCAAAATAGTAAGCGAATGAACGGGGGTGGGTAGGAAGGGTGGAGGAGAAAACTGTTTGGAGTTGGGGAAAATTCTCAGGCTTTTGTTTTAAGAAAGAGTCATTAAAACTCTTTATGTTAATTCCGACTCGTAAATCCTATCAAAACATAAAAGAAACACGAAAAGAGAAAGAAAAATTAACACGATAAACAAGTAATATAATAATAGAAAATAGAGACAATCTATGCTTTTCAAACTATATTCTATTAGAAATTTAAATTTATCGCCTTTAAAACATTTTGTTGATCACGTAAAGCTTTTATTACTGACATCGTTCAGAGAAGAAAAAAAAAATAATCATTTGTATACAACCCGTCAAAAATGACGAGATTGTTTCAGTATAAAAAAAAACTTCTAATCGCCTTTACTCGGCCTTAAAGCTGGGAGCAAAGTGTTGTATCTGCGGATAAACTTCATTTTATCTCTCAATTGTGTTTATGTCTTCGGGCAAAGCGCAACTCAGTTGTGTTTTTGTCTTTGTACCTCACTTGTTGCACTAAATTAATAAGTATTGATACCCGATGACAACGGTAATTTTGGTCCTAGCCTCGGAGCACGCGCCCAGGCTCAAACACATTGCACTGACCTTGTGTAACAATCTGCCAGCATGAGACGGCAACTAAATAAAATCTGTCTTCATGTAGAGAAACTACATTTTATCTCTCATTTATGTTTCTGTCTTGGCCCATGTATACGCGCTAAGAACGGGCACGAGAGCTGGATAGAAGGATAAATGATTTCAGGGAAATAGGAAGGAAGGAAGGAAGCAAGGAACGAAGGGACGGAGGAAGGAGGGATAGAAGGAAGGACAGAAGGAACGGAGGAAGGAAGGAAGGATAGAAGGGAGGAAGGAAGGATAGAAGGGAGGAAGGAAGGAACGGAGGAAGGAAGGAAGGAAGGAAGGAAGGAAGGAAGGAAGGAACGGAGGAACGAAGGGACGGAGGAAGGAGGGATAGAAGGAAGGAAGGAAAGAACGGAGGAAGGAAGAATAGAAGGGAGGAAGGAAGGCAGCAAGGAAGGAAGGAACGGAGGAAAAAAGGAACGGAGGAAGGAAGGATAAAAGGAAGGAACGGAGGAAGAAAGGAACGGAGGAAGGAAGGATAAAAGGAAGGAACGGAGGAAGGAAGGAAGCAAGGAAGGAAGGAACGGAGGAAGAAAGGAACGGAGGAAGGAAGGATAAAAGGAAGGAACGGAGGAAGGAAGGAACGGAGGAAGGAAGGATAAAAGGAAGGAACGGAGGAAGGAAGGAAGCAAGGAAGGAAGGAACGGAGGAAGAAAGGAACGGAGGAAGGAAGGATAAAAGGAAGGAACGGAGGAAGGAAGGAAGCAAGGAAGGAAGGAACGGAGGAAGGAAGGAAGGAACGGAGGAAGGAAGGATAAAAGGAAGGAACGGAGGAAGCAAGGAAGGAAGGAACGGAGGAAGGAGGGACAGAAGGAAGGAAGGAAGGAAGGACGGAAGGAACGGAGGAAGGAAGGAAGGAAGGATAGAAGGGAGGAAGAAAGGAAGGAAGGAAGGAAGCAAGGAAGGAAGGATGGAAGGAACGGAGGAAGGAAGGATAGAAGGAAGGAACGGAGGAAGTAAGGAACGGAGGAAGGAAGGAAGCAAGCAAGGAAGGAACGGAGGAAGGAGGGATAGAAGGAAGGACGGAAGGAAGGAACGGAGGAAGGAAGGAAGGAAGGAAGGAAGGATAGAAGGAAGGAAGGAAGGAAGGAACGGAGGAAGGAAGGAAGGAAGGAAGGAAGGAAGGAAGGAAGGAAGGAAGGAAGGAAGGGAAACACTTGAACCGAAACTAATCAACAGGACAAAATGGAGGAAATTTCTCAGTGAATTTCGATGTTTCAGTGGATTACAGATTAAAAATAATAAAATAAAAACCTAGACAAACTTCCGGACCTTTCAATAGACTTTATAGAACATAACAGTGATGCTTGTGGCCATCGATTTTCGAAATTTTGTCAGAATTTTGGAGAGGAAGAAGTATTATTGCACCTTTCATTATCCGAATGAGCATGACCATTTTGGTTGTTATATTTGGGGTTTTCCTTAGATGACTGTCTTCGTAATCGGTAACTTTGAAATTTTGAACGAATCCCTTTATACAATCCACGTTTGTTCTTATCTTCATCACGCTCCCGTGCTATATATATATATATATATATATATATATATATATATATATATATATATATATATATATACCTACGTTTGGTGTGCGACTTAAGTTTCGTTTGTTACCCAACTCGTCGGGTCACAAGATATAGCTTATTGTTTATTTAAAAAAAAGTATACAGATGCTCATAGGATGGACGCTGATTCATTGTTCAAAATTAAAATGGTACAAAAATACTACTAAAGCAATACTGGGGTTTAAGTGCAAGGAATAGGAATGAGGTGTGGGTTAGTCAGTTATATGCTATGCATGATACATACTTAGGCGATAATGTATCTTTCGATACATGACTGACGAGGCAGATTTTTCCCTGAGTCAGTTGCCATTTCTTTCTGCGGTAGACCAGTTGCCATCCAAGGCTATAGAACCCGGTTTGTCCTGCTATTTATGCATAGATTTGGAATTTTGAATGAATGCTTTTATTCAATCCACGTTTGTTCTCATTATCCTCATCACGCTTTCCGTGCTCATATATATATATATATATATATATATATATATATATATATATATATATATGTTTGTGTGTGTGTGTGTGTGTGTGTGTGTGTGTGTGTGTGTGTGTGTGTGACACTATTTAGGGTTGCGGGAAAAAAAAGAAAAGGCGAGAATTAAATTAGGTGATAAGAAGCTATCACGAAAAGACACTGAGCGATGTTATTTTTTCTAACAAAGAAAAGTGGTAAAGATTTTATTTTCATTAGCGAAGAAAGTAAGATCTCGGTTCTGCCGGGTTTAATTTGATTTATGACGACGCACCGAATAAAAGCGATAATGGAAATTTCAAATCGGTCAAGTGGCCTACAAGACAGAATGCTAAGAGATTATATTGGTCAGGTCGCGCGCTGGCGGAGAGAGGTGTCAGCTGGACCACCCGCAGAGTAGAAGGAGGGAAAGATTAAACCTTTAACTATCTGCGGAAATGTTATTTGAGAAGAGCACCTGTTTTTTGTCGGAGCTGGCCATGATAGAAAAATTATTTTATCGGAACGAATAATTGGCACCAGGGTGCAAAGTCGCCAGATGACCACCCACTTGATGCTGGCGAAAATCTCGTTGACGAGTTCCAGACAGCGTTCGGTTGAGATAAGAGTCGTAAGGGTTTGTTGTCGGGAAGAAGAAAAGAAAGAAAAGAAAAAAAAAAGGGAAGATAATTTTTTTTTCTTTGAGCGAGATTTTTAAACCGAGGCCAGTCTAGCCACACCCACGCTGCTGGGCGTCCATTTGCTGAATGGTGGCGTGAGCGGTAGGCGAAGGTAATCATGTGAAGAAGGAGGGGAGGCCTGTTGACGCCCCCTGAAGAGATCGGTGTGAGATGCCACTGTGAGAGAGAGGGGAAACCTGTTGACGCCTCTGAAGGGATTGGTATGAGATACCAACATGAGAAAGGAAGAATTTGGGAGGACGATTCCCTTAAACTAGAATTAAGGACTTCCAAAAATGGAAATTAATAAATTTTCCTGGGCGAAAACAAAGGAAATCCTTCATGCGGATTTAGAATTATCAAGTGGCCTCAAACCCCGACAGGCCCACCCCGGTTTTGGTCGGCGTCCATATAAGCAGAGTCACAACGAGTAGAAGGCAGTTAGTTGGGGTTAGAAAGACAGGCAAGAATTGAGCTGTGAGCTCTGAGCCCCGCCTTGCAGGAACCTGATTGAAAGATCCACGCAATCACGACCTCAACTTCTAACCAAGAACAATTTATTTTTGAAGAACGACTTAAACTCACACCATCAAAACAAGTTTTACGAATATCACCTGAAGATACACCAAAACCAGTTTCTTAAAAGAACAATTTAAGATGTTAAGACTCGCCTAACAAACGCAAAGTGTCACGAATCCATATTAGCGGTTTGGGAGAAAGACGCAGTCCTGTATTTCGCAACCAGATAGAAAATATTGTTATTCCTTTTTTAACACATTTGAACTTTTCGAGTTGTTACTTTATTTTCTTTTACATATACTTGTGCGGTATTGCCCTTGTTCGGACTCGGCTTGCATTACGGCAGAGCGACTGATGGATTTCGTCTACCTAAGATCAAATCACAACGTGGATAGGTTAGACTAGAAATCAAAGCAGTTACTTCGGTAACCAGACGTTGGAGGCGAGCTGGGAACGACAAAGCAGATACCGAATCTAACCAGATTCCCATCCGAATCAGCAAAAGGTTAGAACGTCACATTCGTCGTCACAGGACGGCAACGGCGCGGAGGCAGACGGGGTGATATATATATATATATATATATATATATATATATATATATATATATATATATACCTACGTTTGGTGTGCTACTTAAGTTTCGTTGGTTTCCCGTTTAGCTGGGAGGGGCGGAGAGAAGAGGATTCATACCTTTTAGGGTATTAACACGTAAGTGAATGTAATGGATTCAACTGGAATTCGAACTCGGCTCTCCGATTCCTCAATCCGAGCCGCTATTTATTACTCCATCGTGTAGGTATGAGTCAATAATAAAAAAAAATGTAATTAAATACTCTTAGTTATTTCATTTACCAAACCCTATACCTATATTTATACATATGTGTGTGTGCACGCGCGTGTGTGTGTGTGTGTGTGGACGCTGATGTCTACACCAAGTTGCGATAATCTGTTTCATACTTGAATACAATCTTCAGACCTGAAAATTGCGTTCAGGCATGAAACAGCCTGTTGCCGACGTCCAGAAATTTTGCGCATGGAAAATTTAGTTTCATGTTTTTACGTTACTAACATAATATTAGAACTTATTACTTCATCAGTGTTACATAAGTTAGCAGGGAAGAAACTATAAGTATATGGTAATGATAACATTAGCCGTTTCCTTATAAGGAAACATTCGGTATTCATTGACAGAACAGCCAGTACTACTGTTGGTTGGAATTTATAAAACCTTTCTATTAAAACAATTTTTCAGGAAAATAAGTTTTTTAAGTTTAGTTTTTAAGGTTATTGCTCTTTTTTAGTATTAATGGGAGTTTCCTTCCTAACCTTTTATTTGAAGTTGTGTCAAAAGTCAACATCTTGATTATACCATTGTATGCTCTTCATGTTACATGTGTTATCCATTGAATCCAGTTCTCATAGTATGTGGTTCCTGTTATTTGGTACTATAGAATTCATTCGCCCGAATCCATTGTAAATCTGTGAAAGCGATTTTATACAGCTGACAGTTTAGTTGGTGAATGCAGCCATAATCCTTGCTTCCAGCTCATCTTTCGTGTTACAAGTAGTTTTATTAGTCCTCGCTCAACTGCGCCCTACACATAATAATCAAGGGTGTTGCAGGCTGGAGAGTTAGGTGGCCAGATGCAAGGGGTGATGTGGTCGCAGTAATTGCCATGACTGGGTTCTCCTTCTTGTGTGGCATGGTGCAGAGTCCTGTTGCCAGACATAGGGTCTCACAGCAGCCGCCCTCTTGACAAACAGAGACTGAAAGAAAACAGACAAAAGTTTTGGTATTTTTAAATTTGTTTGGGTCGATTCCGATTGGTCAGTCACCAAATTCTGTTATTTTATCTGTTTTTTTTCTCTCAATCAATGATGAAGTTTTAATAAACGTGAAACATGTTAGATTAGTAAATATTTCTATTTGTTCTTTATCTTAACACAAACACACACATACACATATATTCAAACATACATACACACACACCCACATGGCTTCTGTTACCAATTATAGACATTTAAGAATATTTGTAGAGATGCCATAATTGATTTTGTTTAGGTTGGGTTTCAACTGTTTAATGTATAATGCTTCAAGGATTTTTAGTTTTTGTCTATTGTTTTCATATCGAAGTATAATTGTGTTTTCGACAAGTATTTTACGGAATTGTGTGTGCGGGCAGGCATGTTGTTTTAAATTCCTAAAAATGTTAGAGTTTTCATTCAAATGTAGTGTCAAGCGTCGTGAAAGCGAGTTTGTGGTGTGACCAACATAAAAAATATGAATCAATATTGTGAATTTCTTTCTTCGTTCAACGGTAATGTTATTAAACTTATCAGGCGTTACGAAAAAAATTTACATAAAATAAATAGACAACACTTGTCTATATTATTTAATGAAACGTGTATGAATGAAAAATTGCTGCCCAAATACACACAATATATATATATATATATATATATATATATATATATGGATGTACGGGTGGTGTCATGGATAGTGGATACTTTTGGTAGAAACTTTTCAAATCTTTCTGTTAAAAGGATTTTTTTTTCCTGAAAAATGGGATTACCATGTCAACTATTATCGCCCTTTCTAGTATTGATGAGAGTTTTCTTTCCTAATCTTTTGTTTGAAATAGTCGGAAATGTTAACATCTTAAATAAGTCATTGGTTTGGCTCCGAGATACATTTGCTATCCATTTTAGTTGTTGCCGCTTCTGAAAGTCCTCAAGTGTCGTGGTTTCTGTTATTTGATAAAGTTCTGTTATTCTGTAGCGCCAATGTACGAGATTCTTCATAAGGCTGGTAGTGTTCAATTATTTTGTGTTCTTTTAATAAGTGTTGAGAAGCAGTCTATGGTGACAGCAATAATAATAACAATGTCGACGTTAAAGATTATATAACCAGGGTTGCTACACTGTATAACAATGCTTAACAAAGGTGTGCCGAAATGTTCATATGCTATGAAGGAGTGATGCAAGAGCTGTGAAATCTTGCATGCATTAATTTCAACTCATTAATAACTCTATTACTCCATTATTTAAACATATGATTTGCACCCCCCAACATCTACTCCCATTTCATCTACTCCCTTTTTAACATCAAGTTTACCGACCTCTTAATATGTGATTTAGTCCCCCTTACGATCTGACAAACCCACTTTTAACATGTGAGTTACCCCACATCCCACTAACGAGCTTGTGCAAAAGGTTGGTAAAACAGGGATTAGGAGAGATAGCAAAAAGACAAATTTACTAAGGGCTACAAAGGAGAGGAAGTCATGGAGAGCCATGATCGCCGACACTCTGAAGGGGCACGACACATCGAACGAATGCGTTGAAATTAATAGTACTGTAGAATTATGTCGGAAATGATTTTACGGTAACAATGTATTGTAAATAAAGAAAAATATATTTTCAGTGTCCATGGATTGATTTAGATGCTTGCAGACAGAATAATATGGTTATATGTATGATGCGAATGCATTGCTAATAGATTTACTATAGAAAAGCATTCCCCAATGATTTTATTATTTAATTCGATGAAAATAATCTTACTATAGAAATGTCATGCATATGAAAGGGAAAATATTTCCAGTTGTTAGTAATGAATAGCAGCTTTATTGGCACAATAATCACTAATAATAACAAGAATATTCAGAAATCTTTGAATGTGATGGACAGTACTACCTATAATAAATAGAGTACTTGGAGCAAAGTTCCCATTCCAAGCAAAAGATATTAAAAAAACATTTTCAGTGTTAAATTTTACACCAGATTAAGCAACGTGCGAGTAAATGTTGATACTTATTCTCCGAAAAAGATAGGACCTTGTGCCAGACTTAAAAGTCAAAGTGAATACTGTGCAAACCTAAGTAGATACATGAATAGAAAAAGAAATTGCATATAAAATCCTTACCGGTTTTTTTCCCGTTCACATAATCTCGTGTTTATAGCGTGATAAACAACAAATGAGGCTGTTCCTTTAATGTTCAACTTCTGAAGAAAAGAATTTATTGAAAATCATTTGCTTAAATGTTGTTAAGGATTGCATTAAAAAATGCATTTCTAGCGTAAACTTGAGAAATTAGGTCTTTCAAGACATTTTTTATGTCCATATGTATTTTTAACTGTATATAATTAAAACTGGACATGTATATTTCTAGATAGAAAGAGAGTGATGGCAACACACACACACACACACACACATATATATATATATATATATATATATATATATATATAGAGAGAGAGAGATGGGTGGGGAGATAGAAAGAGAACAAGAGTTGAACCGACTGCGATAGATAGATAGATAGATAGATAGATAGATAGATAGATAGATAGATAGATAGGGAGACAGAGAGTGAAAGAGAGAGGGGTGGGGAGATAAATCTAGATATATATGAACCGACTTAGAGTGAGCAAAAGAGAGAATGATTGAAAGAGAGCGAAAATTGGAAAGATAAGATAAATATATATGAACTTACTGGATAGAGAGAGAGAGAAAGCAAGAGAGATCGTGAGATAGATACAAATAGATATGAACCGACATAGATAGATAGATAGATAGATAGATAGATAGGAACATATTGAGATAGATAGATAGATAGATAGATAGATAGATAGATAGATAGATAGATAGATAGATAGATAGGAACATATTGAGATAGATAAATAGATAGATAGATCTTCCTTGCTGTGAGTGTGATTCATTTCTAATAATGCTTCATCAA
Source organism: Acanthosepion pharaonis (assembly GCA_903632075.3). Taxonomy (NCBI): domain Eukaryota; kingdom Metazoa; phylum Mollusca; class Cephalopoda; order Sepiida; family Sepiidae; genus Acanthosepion; species Acanthosepion pharaonis. The sequence goes on from CAHIKZ030002889.1 coordinate 1,094,541, forward strand.
ATATCTCATTTTCCTTTGTTTTTGACCGCGTTGATTTTTACTCGGCAACAAATCATGACACCACGTCTTGGTTGGCAAATGGTATCCCAAACTTGATATTCAGGATTATTTCAGCCCGGCCTATAGTGATAAAATCACTAAGAAACGAACAAATAAATAAATAACGGACTTGCATTTTAAATAAAATTTTACAAAAACTGTTGGATTTTGTAAGCATTTCTTTATAATCGTTTATTTTTAAAATGATACTCATTGAAAACTCTTCAAGGAACGCCGACACCTGCCTTTCCTGCCCAAAATGTAATTTAGGTATTTGCAAAGGATCTTGAGGCAATAGTAATAAATCGGGTGGGGGATTTTATTAGATTGTGAGTTAAAAAAACGATAACGATAAAGTATTTGGCTGTTGTCTACTAAGCCGTGGAGCGCGAGTAAGATGGTATTGCGTCAATCTCCAAATTGTGAAAATGACCCCAACATAATTTATCACACCAACATCACATTATCAGGAAAATTAAGTCCTCATTTAAGATACAGATAAGAACACACCCCCACACACAAATAAAACACACAAACACACACACATATATATATATATATATATATATATATATATATATATATATATATATATATATATATATAATTGAATAAATTACAAACATGATACCTGCTTATTTTTATCATAACCCTTTCATATCCACGAATATTTTCCGTTTATTACAATCAGACGAGACAAGAAATGCACTGTAACAGTGAAAATTTTCTATATATATATATATATATATATATATATATATATATATATATATATATATATATATATATGGGTGTGTGTGTAGGACAGCTATAACTGCTTCTCTCCCCAAAACGTCTCAAAACTTTGTAATGCCCTGCGTACACATACACACACAAAACACACACACACACACACACATATATATATATATATATATATATATATATATATATATATATATATATATATATATATGTTGTAACGTAGCGTTACTGAACAGAATAGTCAAACAAAGGTTGGTAATGAACGATAATACTCAGGACAAGAACAGCACATATAAGATTCACCAGCGGCGCGTTGGAGTAGTAGTCAACTGCTAGAAATGAATCAAGTGAATTCCACAATGAATCTGCAGGATATCTACCAACCACCCCACGCGGTCAGATGTGGCACAAGGCTGAATTTAATGTGGGGTATCCGAGACCGTAGGCTCGGCTAAAATTCCCCGTAGAGCCCGTATAAAAAACACACACACACACACATATACACACACATACATACATATATATATATATATATATATATATATATATATATATATATATAATTTACATTCAAAGAAATAATCACACTTAGAATCAATCAGAAATATTAATGCGATTATTGGCGACATCCATCACTAGTAGTATAATGCATGCATTAAAATACTGTCAATCCATAGAGTGAAGTGATCCTCGCATATAAAATTGATGTCTGTTGTTTTCAGTTTATGTGTTCTTAAAATGCTAGTACTTACGAATAGTCTTCTATTCATCATCAGGCATGTGTTGTTTTTTTCCTTCTAAAATCAAAAACTTATATGCTGTCTAATGTTTTATATATATATATATATATATATATATATATATATGCATACAGTTAGATAAATAAATATGTAGATTAGTTCGCACAAGTAAAAACCAATATAATGCATCTATATAAATATTTTGAGAAAATAACAAAAATCTTTGTAGTTACAATTAAGATAATGAAAATCTACATGAAACGATTTAGATGCGAATTTCAATTTTTCGATCGGTTTCCCCAATTGAATATGCGACAAAGGGAGATCGATTATAAGCCCTGAAGTTTTTACCTGGGTAGAATTACTGCGCTGATGTGGTGTCTGATGTCACTGCCCCTATCTATTCATTTATGAAACTGCTTCAGAGAGGTGAGGTGACACCACACCTTTCTTTTCTGTCCTGCAGCTAACAACTTTCTATAACCTCTCCAGATACACCATACTTCCTGGCCAGAAGCCAGCCGTACATTTTAGTTGATCTTGGCAAAGAAAAACTGGAGATTCGTGGCTCAAAAGCTTTGAGAGTCCAAGTCAAAGGGAAAATGGAGAAGAACAGACACGATTGATAGAATGTTGCAAAAAGCTTAAAGCGAACGCGATACGGAATCGCTCAATGAATATCTGACAGAGGGACTTAAATTGATTAAAGAAAAAACAAGAAAGGTTATTCAAAAAGAAATTAATATATAAATCTAGCAACAGAAAATGTAATTAAGTCTAGTTAAGCCTGGCATGCGGGCAACATTGTGAGGAGCAAATTCAATATAAGGTTATTCGTCCTGGGTATGACGATAAACTACATCTGTTAGCAACGCCCCTTAATCGGGAGATTGGAAGTTTTGAGGAGCGTGGAATCACCATATAACTGCTGTTGTTACCAGGTCCATCCTGACCCGGGGTGGTAGTACCTGTTAGGGTCACAGTTATCGTCAAATAATGAACTCCCAAGCTATATATTGATGCTAGTTTAATTTAGTACAAGTTTCTTTTCGTTGTTTTTCACTTTGTGTGTGTGTGTGTGTGTGTGTGTGTGTGTGTGTGTGTGTGTGTGTGTGTGTGTGTGTGTGTGTTACTGCAAAAAATATCCCAGAAATATAACAGAAAGACGCTTCGGCCTTCGTATCATTAACTGTCATCAAGTGTTGCCAGATGAGTAAAAAATAACCGAGAACTCTTTTCAACATGGACAAAAAAAATGACACGTTTTATCTTAGGGTTTTCTTTTTCTACTTTTTTTTTATTCTATAGATGTGAATCCACCACATACTGTTTTATAGAGGTTGGAGTTTTGCCTTCTTATTATTGGCGGGATTTTTTTCCTTTTTCCTTTTTTCACTCTCTTTTTTTTTCTTTTTTTTTTTAAGAACAATTTTTTCTACCTTTCATAGGTCTCATATAGTTTGATTTATTTCCTCCCCGCATCTCTGGCTTTTCTGGAGGTTAGAGTTTTCTTGTTGTCTTGTAAGCATTCGTGTTTCTCTTTGATTTGGCTAAAACCTTCTACTCGTAACACTTATGTTGGTCTTTGAGCTTTTCCATGTAACAAATTTGAGCGCTTTTTTTTTTTTTACATAAACTTTGATGTCATTTTATCCCTTGGAAGATGTCTGTCGCGTATGCCTCGCTGCATATCGCTGCCATTAGTAAATCGAAGTTTCAGTCTACTTCTAAAATACTTCTTGTATATCTCATAGATAATATAAAACATGAACGCCCCTTTGTGGCGTAATGGTTAAAGAGCTTGTCCAGAAAACTTATTTATCTATAGAGTTCAGTTTTCTTTGAGTGGCCCATATTCGTAGGTCTGTACCGGGCGAAGCTAATATTTTGTGCGCTTTGCTGTGGAGTACCAATTAACGAGCCTAATGGTGTATATATATATATATATATATATAGTTGACTAGCTCTGCTCTACTTTTGTATTGAGCACTTTTTTAGTTAGTTCATTACTCGTATCGTTTTTTTTTTCTTTGGGCTTTGGACCTGTATGCTGTACGATTATTTTCGACAGACGTTCATGTTCTTAGCTCTTTCTTCTTTTAAAACCTTTTTTCCTTCGAAATTGATTTGATCATTAGCAAATCAAGAAACCGAAGGTTTTCCGAGACGAGTGTAATTACCTATATATATATATATATATATATATATATATATATATATATATATATATAGAGAGAGAGAGAGAGAGAGAAAATATATGAAAATGGACACTAAGATAATCACCAAGCCGTGACAGTCTGTTTCATGCTTGAACGCAATCTTCAGGCCATGTGAAAAGAATGCTTTCAAGTACAAAACAAATTGGTGTTGACATACGTTCTGTTTCTGATATTGAACACTTTTATCTTAAATATAGCATCCATTAAAACTATATTTTCACCATATATATATATATATATATATATATATATAAAGGTACCTACAAAAAAAGCGACACCTATGGTTTAAAATGAATCTTTAAAAATGAAATATCTTTCGTGAAGCTTTTGTCTTAGTTTTAATTTCGAGCTAAAAGATTAAAATGAATAAGCAAAATACTTTGCTGTATTTCAAAACAAATTTAAATTGATTGGAATTAATTTATTTCATCACTAAAAATGGCTGATTTCTTAGTACCAGGTATTTCTCTTTATTAAAAATTCTTTAAAAAATAAAATGTATTTTTCTGAAACATTATTTGAGAAAAATTAGCTGAATTAAAGTTTAATAAATCTCATTTTAAATAAATATTACTTACTTTTAGTTTAAAATATTCCAAAACTGTATTTTTAACACAGAAGTGTGTGTTTTTGAGATGTTGACAACTATCGCGATAGACGTATGTTTTAAATTTTTTTCCACGGAGACATATCTGTAAAAATTACTAGATGAATATAACGTGAGCCCCCCTTTTTTTTAACTACCCAGTAATCTTGATTTAAACATTTATTATAGTTACTACTCTTAATTTCCTAATAATATTACGTATGGAAGACCGTACTTACAAAAATTGGCACGTTTATACACAATGTCTTTTTTTTTTAATACAAAGCCTACCAGTAGCATTTCAGTATAACTATCGCAAATACATTTCTGAAATTACTGACAAATATACGATATTATTATATATATATATATATGTATGGTAACGGCTATCGCCGCAGACATTGGTACCAATGAATCGTGTTCAACATCCGACCTAATGTGTTGTACTCAATCTCTGCTGTGATGTCCTTAGAAAAAGGCATACATACATTTTCTTCTCTCCCGGCTATAGGTTAACCAACAGGATAGATTGTCCTCACTAGCCTTGTGTAGCAGCCGGTCAAAAAGAAGGGCTACTCTGATTTAAAAACTATGGAGAAGGACTCTCTCGAAATATAGCATTTTACAAACGGAATCTGTGGAGAGTCATCATCTTTTACAACTTGACGGGACACGACATTATAAAAGAAAAATGCGCATATCGCATAAACTTACTCACACAATTAATAAACAAAATAAATAAGTTACTCATTTATACCAAATATAAATGTTGTATCATAGCGGTGGGAATGTTTCAACTTATAGAATAAACATCTTTATGTGCCGTGTCCCTTCAGGACGTAGGCGATTATAGCTCTCCACAAATTCCTACCCTTTGTAGCTCTTAATAAATTTTATTTCTCTTAAACCTGTACCACCATTCATTTACTCAAGTTCGCTAAATATGTTATGCGTTGCTTTCTTTAGTCCCTCTTGCCTTTCACCTGTCTTGTGGACATCGTATTTTCCAAGCCTTCCTTCCACATTATGTACCTGAGAATTTTCAACTGTATCTTCCTGGTGTTAAGTAATATTTACAGACCTCCCCACGAGGTAGGATGGGACACAAGGCCGAATTTAATTTGGGGCAATCCTAGCCCGTAGACTCGGCCAAAAATTCCACGTAGACCCCGCATAAACAGGGTCGGATCTGTCGACCTCCCCGGACGAGGCTATGCCGAAGGGCAGAGCCTCGTCCGGTTTCCTCTCTGCCCGAAGTCAGAGAGTTCGAGCTAAGAGCTGAGCACGCAGCCAGCCCCAGACGCCTAACTACCTGACTTTTAGGTAGCCAGTTCCTGGTGTTAAGTATAAGTTTCTTTTTGTTTCCATTTTCACTAAAACTTCGTTGTTGCTAGGATGTTTGATCTATGGTATCCTCAGCATCCTTCTGTAGAACTACATTTCTGTTGCTTCAAGTCTCTTTTTCATCTTTGAGGAGATTGTTCAGCATTGACCGCCATATAAGAGAACTAATAACAGGTAACAGTTTAGTACACTTTTCTTTGTTTCTAACGAAGAATTTCTATTTCCCTGTACTCTGCTTAGCTTTTGAAATGTACCTTTGGCTATCCCAATACGTTTTTGGATTTCAGCGTTACTCTTTCGTTTCTCTGTTAAAATCCTTCCCATATATTTAAATTTTTGTACAGTATTTACATTAGTCGGACTATTGTCCTCATCTTTGTCGCCATATTTGTCACAACGTTTCGGCCGTTATACGCTCCGGCCTTCTTCAGGTGGTTGGAATTCCGAAATGAACCCTTTATTTCCACGTGCCACGTTTTGATGGATGTCAGTTATCAGTTATCTCCTGCTAATTTTCCCTCTGAAAGTTCTCCACTGCCTTAACCAGGTATTGAACTCACCTTCTTTGGGTCTGTCACTGGATCTAACCAAAGCCTTTATCCACTGTGCCATGTGTCCTTGAGGACACATGGCACAGTAATCCAACCACCTGAAGAAGGCCGGAGCGTACAACGGCCGAAACGTTGAGACAAATATGGCGACAAAGATGAGGACAATAGTCCGACTAATGTAAATACTGTACATAATACCTCATCTCAGAAATATAGACAAACTTTAAATTTTTGTACTTGTTTGATTTTGGTATCTCCGATTTGTAATTTAGCATCCGACCTAATGTGTTGTACTCAATCTCTACAGTGATGTCCTTAGGAAAAGGCATACATACATTTTCTTCTCTCCCGGCTATAGGTTAACCAGCCGGAAATTTTTATATATTTAATAAAAATGTCTGTTCAGATAATTTTAATCCTTCTTTTTATGCCGACGTGTTCTTCGACATTCCGAACCGCTTTCAAAATTCTAAAGGAACTGTTGCCATTTATTAAGCCAATTATTCCGATGAGTATCCTTATCATTCTTCTTTGATCCTGTCATTTCGACCGGTAAACTCTGCGCCATTTTCTAGTAACACGTGTTTCTGGAATGAAGAGTTGTCTCATTTCCATAATATATTCGCTCTACATTTCTTCGACGTTTCAATTACAACGCTTCAGCTGAAGTCTTCTTCGGTCTTTTCCATAAACAGAATTCGTGTAGCATGTATCTCAACCCAGATTTTGCCAAAGTAAACTCTGCACTCAATGTTCTTCAAAGAAGTCAGGTACTTTAGCAGGTTGACCTGAGAAATGACCACTGATGTGATTTTGAAGCTCTGTGCTTCACTTGATATCGATGGCTGCCACCCACAGGCAAACACGTGATCTAGCCAGCTGTGGCTAGGATGAGCACCGTAAGGCTGTTTTATATATACGAGGGTCATTCAATAAATAAGGTGAATTTTTCGGTATAAGGACTTCTAATACAGATAGAAGCTTTATTTAGACACACACACACACACATATATATATATATATATATATATATATATATATAGATAGATAGATAGATAGATAGATAGATAGATAGACACCCACCCTAGAGGGGAGGTTCAGACACGTGTTATTTTATTATTATTATTTGTATTATTATTATTAAAATGTGCTATGACAACGTTACATTTTGGAATCTTTGGATTTTGTCCACAAATCTTGCATGCAGAACGAATCATTGAAGATGTCCAATTTTCAAAGCACGCGTTGTTGATGGTCGGAGAACACATTCACCGTAGTAAAAAAAAAAAAAAAAAAAAAAAAAAAAACTAGAATCTACCTCTGAGTTATTTATAAACTGCTGACAGCTTATTAAACAGACTCAAACGTCACTAGGGAAAATGGAGAAAACACCGGTCAAAACACAGGTAATGAAACAACGAAGATGAGGATACTCGTTTGAATAATTCTTGGAATATTGACAACATTTCAATCAACGATCACAGCAATATACGTAACATTTTTAAATCATTTCCCCCACAAGCAAGGCAATAAAGCCACTAAGACGCAGGGGTTACTGAGTGATAGAGAGTATAATAATAATAAAAAAACACTATTAACAGAACAAGAATTAAGAAGACATTTGGCATTACATTTAAATTTTTGAAGATCAAAGCTAACTTAGAAGCAAGAAGCGAGTTCCATTAGCGATAATTCCGATAGAAGAAAATTTTAGCATAGAATTTATGGTTATACCTTGCCGTTTCAACCGTAAAATGATGTGACCTTGCCGCAAATTTAGTATTACGCTTAAACACATAAAGCTTTAGTACCATAGCGGAAAGTTCATCAGAACAATGACAATGAAGGTATTTTTAAAAAAAGGCATAGGAAAAGCGACTGGGAGCGAGATACCATGTCAGGACCAGTAACATTGCAGATTCTTCTTTGGATTTTATCTAGAATCTCTAGATATATAGCAGGAACACCAGACCATGTGTGGCAGCAGTATTCAAAGCATGGTCGAATTATAGACTTATAAATATGTAAGATATATTCTGGCATGAAAAATTGTCTCACACGACACAGGGACCCAATATTTTTAGCAGCAAGACCTAGCAGTTGGTTCGATATAATCTTTCCATTTCATATCAGCTGAAAAGTTAGTCCGAGAAAGAGCAGTGGACTACTCTTCTGGAGATTATTATCATGCTGATGGTAGGTAAAAGACTTCTGCTCAAAGAGCAGTTTCGTTTTCGAGGAGTTAAAATTAACAAACCATTCCTTGCCCCAGTTAACAACAGAAAGTAGTTTTTTTTTAAGATCAGCTACCAATTTTACCTTATCGAACTGATCAAACTTCCTATTAAAACAGGAATAAATGGTTGTGTCATCCACAAAACATCTTTTAAGTGAATCTGGACGTTGCTATACGCCCTAGACTGACCGAAAGGGACACTGAAATCGGTTAGCTCTGTTATGGTCGCTATATTTCTTGCCGATGCAAATTATAGACCGAAAATGAATACTAGAAAAAAGAAAAATAAATGAAGAGTATCTTTTTGCAGATGGGCCATGACAGTTCTCTTCTCATCTAAGTACACTTGTAAGTAACGCAGTGTGTGTGTGTGTGTATGTGTGTGTGTGTGTATATGTGTGTGTGTGTGTGTGTATGTGTGTGTGTGTGTGTGTGTGTGTGTGTGTGTTGGGCCCCATGTGCTCGTTATTATTTGTTAACATTTCTGATTGAGTGCTTTTGCTCGTCCTTAGCAGCGGATAGGTGCAACATGTGTCCTGGGCCCCTGCAATTTTGACAACAATTTCATATGGTGTCACTTTGTCACCATATGTTTTGTAGATTTTGCAAATACCATATTCAACAGAAGTTTTACTCATTGAACTAAGAACTAAACCTGTTTTAGTTCTCATTTTTTCCTTTCATTTTTCTTTCTGTTTTTGTTATTTTTACACCGGGATCTCCTCCGGTCTTCTTCAGGTGAAATCTTTTCTTTGTTTTTTTTTTTTTCTATTTCTTTTCTTCTTTCTTTATATCCCAGAGTCAGCTAATCAATTAATCTCAAAGATCAGTCTGTGGCCTAATGTTGTCTTTGTTCCTACCTTACTTATTGTCATAAGGTATCTACATTACTTAATATCTAAATATTGTCTTTGTGTCTACCTTTTTGTCTTCATCGTTTTTGTGCACCGTATCTCTTCGGAATGTAGGCGATCGTGGCTCTCCACAACTTCCTCTCGTTATTATCACGCATTAATATTTTTTTTTACTGTCATTCCTACTCACTGTTCTGCCAAAAATTTACTCGGTAGGTTATACGTTGTTGCCCTCTGGAAGCAACATATAACCAGCCTAGTAAACGTATTTTTTACCTTCAATATATCCTATGAATGTCAAGTTCCCCATGCCTTCTTTCCTCACTATGTGTAACAGAGATTTTAACTACGTCTTTCTGATTCTAGCTACAATTGTCCCTTTTTCTTTAAAACTTACTCGTTGCTCACATACTCCATCAATTGTATTCACGGCATCCCTGAATAGAGCCACGTACTTGTTTCTTCATCTGTGAGGAAATTGTTCCGCATTCACTACCATACAGGACGACTGATATTACATAGCAGTCAAACACTCTTTTCTTTCTTTCTTACTAACAACATTTTTCAGTTTCTTAATACTTGACAGCTTTCTGAAGGCATGTTTCCCTATTCGAACGCTTTCGGATTTCTCTGGCATATTTTCGTTGTCTATTAAATAATTCTCATGTAGTTAAATTGATTCGCTTGATTCTAACATCTCCAAATGATAGCTCGCAGCTCGTCGCGTCCCCACCTTGCCGTAAATTATATCTCTTATAATTCATAGTTAGTCCTTTCTTCGCGCTTTCTTTTTCTACTCTGTCTAGAAGTTTCTGCGGGCGGCCAGTCCTTAGACACCCACAATTTTACTCCGTTTTCACCAAAATAACAGCATCGCATTACATCAAAAGGAAGTTAATAGGAACGAATCGTTAAGAAATCTCTATCTATAAAAGGCAGGATCTGTGTGTATCTGTGTGTGTTTGTGTGTGTGTGTGTGTGTGTGTGTGTGTGTGTGTGTGTGTGTGTGTGTGTGTAACGAATGCACGGCCGTAATTTGCGACGGATTTGCACCAAAATTTACATGCACATGCTCCAAGTTAACGGGAAGGCCAAGACCGACTTTGCATTTCCCAACTACCATCGATAGTGGAAATAATCGATTTTT